>JAKSZP010000669.1:0-44654 GCA_022478985.1 Massospora cicadina
AAGTGGTATGTTTTTGAGACCAGTCGGTGGTTGGAGAATTAAATTTTGTTGTTTTGAAGTGGGAGATGTGGGGTTGGAATTTCGCCAGTGTTAGAATAAGGTTAATGCGGGTCATGGACCTTAATTGGCTGTTGTGGACGTGGGGACGCGTCATGTTTTCAAGCAGTGGGGCATGTCATGGCAGCGCATCCATTAACCCAAGGGTGGCTTTTAGAATGCGTAGTTCTACGTGACCCTGTGGGGCGTGGGGTGAGGGAGGCCACCAGTCCGTTGGTGAGGTTAGCTAACAGTTCATGTCACCAACTAGGAAAGAATCAGGGGGTAACAGGAGGGATTTGACTGACAAGAAAAATTCCTGACGCTTGTGTGCACCATTTGGGGCATTAATGTTGACGATTGTGTGTGCAACGTCAGCCCACTAGAAGGTGATGATGAGCACTCGGCCATTTAGGAATGTTTCTGAGGATGTGAATTTGAAAAAATTATTTTTCTGAATTAGCACCCCACAGTGCTTTGACCAATAGGATAGGGATGGGAGGAGCATTGTTTTCCAAGCTTCCTCAAAACCTCATGGACAGTGGGACTCCTGGATTGCCAGGATATCCACGGGTAAATTGTGTTGTAAAAAACTCAGTTTCCTAGCCTGGGACAGGGAGGCCTTGAGTCCAGCAATATTCAGCGTCCCTAGAGTGAAGGTTTCCCCCATCGCACCTTAGGTGTGAGGGGGTGGGCCCCTGGGCCCACCAGCCTCTTCAAGGTCCCCATGGGCTTTCACAGCAGTGCGGGTGTTAGCAGCAATGCTATCCAGGTTTTTGTTAATTTTTGTGGAAAGAGTCACGTTGGCTTTGGCCTTTGCTTCTTTGTTTTCCCAACGTCAGACAAATTTTTTGTGGTGCGGATAAGTTTGGTGCACCGTCGAGTGGGGCAGAAATTTTTTTTTCAATTGGGATAGGTCCCAAGTCAGTTTCAACTGGAGCTTGGGTGCAGCGATTGAGTGAGATCAAATCTCCCATCAGATCCTCAGATTGAGTGGCCCGCTCAGCTGGGCCTCCCAATCTGATTGGTTGATGGATTCCTGAGTCGCTTCCACCGCGAAGGTCTCCATGTCCTCCTGGCGTTGTGAGTGTGGGATGGTGGTGGTGGCCTTAGCCGCTTCCTTGGCCGCGGCCCTACAGGCCTGCTTGGCCTTCTGCTCCTGCGGGGAGATAGGCTTTACCAATAGGTAGCAGCCTTGTGCTCCCCACGGGAAGGCCTCCTTGGTGCTTGCGGTTGGTTTGTAGTGCGCCTCTCCGCTGGCCATGGCCGCCGAGGGGTGCTCTTGGAATGTGACACCCTCCTTGATGGGGCATGCATGTGCCTTATGGCTGAACGCGTCATAGTGGGTGCAAATGGGGGGCGCGCTGTCCACGGTTACTAGAATGGGTGGGTGGTATGCCATGCGATGTCAATAAAGGTGGAGTGTGGGATCTGGGTTAGGTCCTTCACAATCTCCTCAGTTGGGGTCAGAACTGCGATGGCTTTGCTGGTGCACAGGTGTGGCATCAGCGTGAAACGTTGCATTTCAAAAGATTGTATTTCGCCGTATATGGTGAGACCATCTTCCAGGTGTTGCTCCAAAATGTCACGTTTTACCATAGTAGGCAAAAAGTCAAACGTGAGGAAAATTTGGTTTGATTTTGCCCATCTGGTGAATTTGGTTTTGATGACCCATTGCCCTTTGGGGAGGTTGACCACTATGCGCACCGCTGCAGCCTTGTCTGCTGCTATTTTACTTTTGAAACCCAGGTCCAGCCAACCATGCAACATGGAGTGAGGTGCAACGTACACCGCGGTTGAGAAAATTTTGTGTACATCTTCACAAAATTTTTCCCATAAGGCCGTTTTTTAGATGTCCAGATACACACGGACTCTGAATTCCACCGATGAAAGTGGCTGGGAGTATGGCGTGTTGATGTACTGGTTGCATCATGCTTGCCACGCGAGTATCTCCGGGATAATTGTGACCGCCAGTTTTTTAAGATTTTTTTCTATTCCGCCAGATTCTCCAGGGCGTTTTCAAACGTTAGAGGCCGCGGGCCTTCCGCCTGCTCCTCTTGCCTTGCTTGCCCAACTGTTCCCAGACATGGGCGCAGACTAATCTCCTCTATGAGATTATCAAACTAGATTGAGTCTTGAATTGAATAGGTTGCAAAAGTGTTTGCAACGAGAAAGAAAAGTAAGATAGGCTTATATTAATCATTTTAAATCAGGTGGGCACCATAAAGGTTTTAACAATAAATCCAGAGGTTTTTATTTCTCAGAATGCGCCTTTCTTGATATTTTCATTAATAATTTAAAAGACTGTGCCATTGTCAACTGTGGGGCACCACATAATATTGTGTCTACTAAACTGATGAAGCTATTAGGTCTTGCTCCTGATATTGATCATCAGTAGAGCTATGGTACCGCAGGCCCTCAGTCTACAAGGTCAGAAGGAGCATACAGTGCATTGTCACTGTAATCCAGCTCTCAGGTTGTCTCCACATTTGCAAATGTGTTGCCTAATCTTAACTACAATTTTATCTATTTATTTGAGGCAAGCCAAACAGGGGATGGACATTACCAAAATAGAGAAAGAAAGTATTGACATGAAACCTGAGCAGGGTCAACTCTGTCAAAAAAAAGTTTTTTTTACCTCCAGTTTGGGACTCAGATTTTTCTGGTTACGTCATGGGTAAGGCTTTCGTGTTATTATACCTACTAACCGCCAATAGCTTCCTTCAGCTGGCACCCCAATTGATGTGTGAAGGGCGGGAATCAAACCCACAACCTTCAGGTTGGTAGCCGTACACCCTACTGACTCACCTTCCACCCCCTCTTAACTACAATTTTCTTATTAAGACCTCTTTTATGATAACTTAAAGGGTAAAATCTAATTTTGAGGGGAACACCTTTGTAATCCTTGGACAAGACCTTCTTTATTATATTAAAAAATATGAGTCCCATTAGATTGATTTCAAGAATCAGTAACAGTTCTTTAGAATGGCATAGTATTATTAGGTTACCAGTAGATTTGAGCCCAGATGTGGAAGTTACGCAACCATTTTATGTTGAATCTACTGGGATTCCGTTACATGCCCAGTGCGCTAAACCAAACCCGTCAGGCCACCAAGTGGTAATGGGACTGACATTAGAATAAAATTCCTCAAGACTTATATGGCAAAATTGTTGCCCCCTGTAGAAGTCCAGCTAATAGTTACTTACTGTTGCCAATCTCTGCTGGATTCCACAGACGATTTATTTATATTAAAGATATGAAAACACTAATAATTGAAAGCTGATTTTTATATATTTTTATTAGTTGTGGCATGGGGTAAGAAAAACAGACCCTATCAATATCATACCTCTCAGTATCTAAACTGTATCGAGGTTCAAGGGGAATTAATGCTAAGTTTGGAATGGCTAAATAATGTCCAAATTAGGGAATATGGGATTTTTACCTATAAGAGCTTTGGAAATTTGCCTCACTTTAGTGCTACAGACGATGGAAAGTTGGTTGCAGGTAGGATCAGTCCGTTGGCAAGGATTTAATAAATAATCCAAACATCACAAGGGAAAATTTATCCTGTTGGGACAACAACCTATGAGGCTATAAAAGGTGGTGGTCCTCGCATAGGTGATTTGATTAAGTCATTAATAAAACATGGAGAATCCTTGGATGGGAACTCCTGATTCCGCCGCATGGTTGGTGCAATCTGATTGCCCAAACTTGTGCTATTGAGCCAGGAACCTTTTATAAAGTATTTCTCTGATGCATGGGGTTCCACCAAGAATTGGCGTGGGTCTTTTGGCCAATATTTTCATTATTCCATCCAAAATGTTATTATTACAAAATTGGACCTGTAAATGACTGACACTATTTGATAATATGGGACAATTTTTGCCAAAGAAATTCTTTTAATAAAGTTGATTTGGCAATTTTCTGACATCATCCCCCTCAAGAATGTTGGGGGAAAATGAAATCATAGTGTAAGTCCCGGGGAACGTCCCCTGGCTGTTGATCAGGCCATCTTCCTGTTCCCAAGTAAAAAGACACTGAAGAGGATGGCGGTACCTCTCATTACTCAGGGCGATCTCACTCACATAGTAGACGAGCAATGGGTAATAGCTCTTTCCACTTTGGATTCCACCCCCAGTACCCACACTCACCTTGGCAGAACTGTTATGGGAAATTAGCGAAATCTGCACCAAAATTGTCAAATTGAAATTGGCAGGATCTAATTTTTGTGGCAATATGGCCAATGCCTGAATCTCAAATGGCTGGGAAGGCATGAAGACTGAGGTACTGGCTGGAACGCCTGACAGTTCCATTTCACCCAATATGCTGATCAAACAAAGCACCCTTCTACCAAAGTCATCAAGGATCATCCTTGATGATCAGGCTATAGCATTGGGTGCCACTGACGAGGGTATGAAGTCTCCAGTTGGTAATTTAGGCGTTGCGGCCGATGTGATGCCACTGACCAAATGAACAGCCCAGCAACCAAGAGTGGGCGGGTTGGGTGTCCCAAACCTGTTCCCAACCAAATGGACCCGCCCCTATGTGGGGTGGCCTTGGGAGATTACCATCACTCGTTAGGCCAAATGCCATTGCACCAACCATTGGAAACGTAATTGAGCCTTGGTTTGGACGTTCAAGGTCAAACTGACAGTGACTCAGACCACCGCCAAATTTTGTGATGACAGTTCTCAAGGAACAAACCCGCCCATTCCCAAACAATTTGCTGGTCAGGTCAAAATTGCGGGTTTAATCCTGGCTTGTTACTACCCTAATCACCCACTATAAAATCAGTTGCATAGCACTGAGAAAATTGTTGGTTAGTTTTCTTACTTTTCCTTCAAATAAAATTTTGCAAAAAAACCAAACAATTTTTACTATCTCTTCTGAACGCATCTCTGATGGCGTTTCCCTGGTAGCCTGTCAGTCCATATACCAGATGGGCTATACCAGTACTCTTGGTCACTATGGCCCCCTCTGTCATTGATTGGGTTCAGCGAGTCCGATATTTTTGGCTCTACAACCCCATTATCACTAACTTCTGGCACAATTCATGGTGAACTTATGGCCGTATGTCCACCAATTGCAAGAGAGAATCTGTCTCCTTACCACCCCGGTTGAAATGGCCCCATATGCCAAGGACCTCATTGAGACTATCTCAGTTATCCCACCCCCTGCAGAAAGAACTCCCGGGTCAGGAGTGGGTTCAGTGTGGTTAGTCGTTAGGATCATACTTACTATTGTGCTGCACC
Source organism: Massospora cicadina (assembly GCA_022478985.1). NCBI lineage: Eukaryota > Fungi > Entomophthoromycota > Entomophthoromycetes > Entomophthorales > Entomophthoraceae > Massospora > Massospora cicadina. Next base: position 5,290 of record JAKSZP010000669.1, read on the forward strand.
AACAATTCATTGTTTCCCAATGTTCAGCTCCATATCAGGTCATTTGGTTGGCAATGCCTCTGGCATTCTGCCTTGCTTTTTGGGTGCTTATGCATCCCGACTGGTAGGCTAGTCTAGACTTCTTCTGCCATTTCCATGACATAATCAACCAACCATTTTTTCAGTCACTTCCACCTTGTTCTTCGAACTGGGCACCACAGTGTTTACTCTTTACCAACTGGATGTGCAAGCAGTAGTTTGCTGTTTTGTTGTTTGTTTGGTCACTTTCTGACTTTGGGAGAAGTATCTGCTCTACTTTGGGAAATCTTCTTCAAGCCACCCAAGCTGCGCAGATTGCATCTCCTCCTCCTTCCTTTTGTCATGGAAACGGCTGATAAGAATTAGACTGTGCTCCCAGTCAGGGTGTGTGAGCACCCAGAGGAGAGCCCAGAATGCCAAGGGCACAGCGGTCCATGTGACTAGAAGAAGGGGGATCTAGTAGGGATGTGAGAAAATTAAATATTTATAAACATACTGAAGGCCCCAAGGCAAACCAGATGGTTGCAATGGGGGCAACCGCGAGTCTTGCGGGGGCAACCCCTAGGGCGGGAGAGGTGGGGAGGACGATGACTCCTCCAGGGTGCGCAGTTGCTGGCCTTCAGTTATGGGTAGGTGGGTCTGTGCACCAGAGAGGGGTGGCACAAGACCCACCGCGCGAACAGGGGTGCTGTCAGAGGGGAAAATGGGCCCAAGATGAGCGTTAAAGCTGAGTTCCCCTTGGTCTGGGTACTCTGAGGCCCTTAGGTGGGTGGGATCAACGGCGGTTGAGCCAGGTGTGGGGGCCAAGCTTGCGGGCATCAGGGTGGGGAGCCCTGAGGCTGCTCTGACAGGGGAGCGCTCTTGGAAAGCCCGTTGGCGAAGCAAATGTATGGGTTTGCATTTAACGGATATGCAAAAATGGATGGAGAGTTGACTCCATCATCAAGAGTGAGGTGGTTCACCGTGGATATGATCCACCACTGCATGGTGGGGTTGAGCGACCGGACGACACATTTGGCAATCATTGGGATAATTATTTGGGCAGTGGAGCGCTTTTGCTGGATTGATTGGCGAAATTTTAAATAAGAAAAACAAACAGGTGGAGTCCGCGACAAGGCGTTTGGGGTAATTGACTTTATTTTGGTGCAAAGCGCGAGGAGAATAGAGAATGAACCAACAACTGCCCATCAACAGAGCAGTTGCCTTAAGTATTGGGTGGTTGGAGATTGGCGATGGGGTTTGGTTGGCTGGCGGGTGGGGAAGTGGATGGATTGTTTCCAAAATCTTGGCAAAATTATTAAAACCTTTACAGATTTCGCTGAATTTTGGGGGCCAGACCAGGTCAATGGTACTGATCCAGGCCTTGACCATTTGAGTTGGGCAGCTCAAGTGGTTCAGATTTCCCAGATTCTCCTGGGGGGCTGTGGCCTTGGTGCTCAGTTGTCCGCAACCCAGTCTGAACTCTCTATTTGGTTGTCTATGTGATCCGAGCTTCTTGGATCTGTTCTGAGGGGTGGGGGCAACTGGTCCAAGTCACTGGTGGCCTGGTTCGAACCCTGAATTAAGTTCTGATTTTTTTATTGGACCCAACCAGTCCGGACCAGCTTTATTAGCCCAGAATCTGCAGGATGGGCTCCAATACTTATGTTGGCAGGTCCTAAAACTTTGGCAAATTTTCCCTGGTAATGGGGGTCCCAGGTGCCCGCCCAAGGCCCCTGGCCTGCATGATCTCCTGGCAGGTCCCCTCTATTACTTTTATCAGGGTTGGGGGGAGGGGGAGGGGAGAGATTTGGATATCTCTAGGTGGAAGGGCATTTACCCAGCGCTCATCAACCACATGCGCCAGGTTGCTCAACTGCGACAAGGGGTCCAATTGGGCCTTTGACCCCCTTTTGGTCCAAAAAGGATGTTGCTCCCTATCCAGTTATAGGGGCTGGTCCCCAAGACTTAAACTACCCTGTCTTTTTTGACTGGGAGGAGGCCCCCACCTGGGGCATGGATCAGGGCATAGTCCTTGTGCCTCTCTGGGAGCTTTATGGCCAGGATGGCTGCAATCTTCTAGGGTGGATGGGGGGCTGCCAGTTGGGAGTTGTGGAATTCTTCTGTCAGGTCCTTCCAATTTGCGCAGTCACATGAACTCACCCAGATGTTCTCATAAGAGGGGTAGCCTTTCCAGGCAACCAGGTATTGGATGGATCTGCGGGACCTCTGGGAAGCCAGGATAGCCTCCACCTCCAATTCTTGGGATTCCTCAATAAGGATCGGCTCTGGTGATGTTGGCCTTTCCCTTTGAAGGGGGTCAGGAGGGAGGTGTGGAAGACGTTATGCTGCTTCCAGTGAGCGGGCAGCTTCAAATGATAGGCTCCATTGCCTAAGTCCTTCTCCACCTCAAAGGGGCCAGAGCGTTTGGCTGCAAGTTTCTGGGTGGGGGCTTTTAAGGGAGGATTGTGAAAGTCCAGCATGACAAGGGAGCTGACTTCGATTTCAAGTCCGGGTAGGTGCTTCCAGTCAGCAAACTTTTTGTAATCCTTGATGGACTTTGTCAAATGTTCACAAACCAGGTTGTGTGTCTCACAGAGTGCACACACATGGTCTTTGGCTGCAGGGACTGTTGAGGAGAGCTGTGGGCCAACTTAGAAGGAGGGGTTGTAACCCAGGGTGGCCTCAAAGTGGGAGAGGTTGGTTGAGGAGTGGAGTGAATTGTTGTACATAAACTGTGTGAGGGGTAGGTCCTTGGCCAAGTGTCCTGTGAGGCCGACGCATAACAGCACAGGTACTGCTCCAGTACCTGGTATACCCGCTCAGTCTGTCCATTGGACTGGGGGTGGTAGGCCGTGGATCTGCAGGGCTTGATGCTGAGGAGGGTTAGCAACTCTTCCCAGAACTGGGCAGTGAACTGGGGTCCCCTGCCACTCACTATCTCTTTGGGGAGACCAAACATGGCAAAGACATGGTTGACAAATAAATTGCGGTCTCCACCGCAGTAATAGAGGAGAAGCAGGGGATGAAGAGGGCACTTGGTAAAACGATCAAAGACTACCATGATATAATCTGAGCCATTAGAGGGGGAGCTCAACGATGAAATCTACTGAGACTGAGGTCCACGGGCCTTCTGCCTGCTGCAGGGGGTGTAGCAACCCCTTTTTCCAGATCAGTCCCATTTTGCTCTGGTGCAGGTGACACAGCGGAAGATCCAGGCGGGGATGTCCTTTGAGGACCCTAGCCAATTGTAAGTTCTCTTTATGAGATCAGTGCACTTCTTGATGCCGGGGTTCCCAACAGTCTGGGGGACATGGTATTTTTTATTAACACAGTTGCGTAGAGATGGGGGACCCAAACCTGATCATGGAACCAGATGGTTCCCTCCCGCAGGGTGTATGGGGCTCTCTTCCAACTCGAGGACTCTAGGTCAGTGTAAAGCTCTAACCCTTTGGGGCAATAGGTCTGGGCAGCGAGGATGCGGGGGAGGAGCGGGGCATCAGGGGCAAGGTCAGCAAAGGCTACCATTGAAGGAGCTAAGGTGAGGATTTGGGAGGGGGCACTACAGTAGTAAGCTCTAGCAGGTCCTCTCCACCATTGGGTGATAGCGATGGGTTCCAGCTGAGCATGTCCAGCAACACATATAGGGGGCCTTTTATGAATTTATATTTAAAATGAAACTTACAGAGGTCCTGGTATGTGTGAGTTTGGCGGTGCCCTAACTTCTGGGGTTTTCAGTAGTATAGTAATGCCTTATGGTCAGTCTGAATGGTGATTTTGTGCTGGGCGCCTTGTGGGAGGTATCTCCAGTGGGTGAGTGACCACGCCACTGCTGCTAGCTCCTTGTCATATATTGGCCATGCTTGTTCTGTGGAAGTGAATTTGGGAGAGTAGTAGGCCACTGGGTGCTCGACCCCCTCATGCTCCTGTAGCAGCATGGCGCCCACTGCCACCAATGAGGCATCGCAGGCTACAATGAAGGGACGGGAGGTGTCGGCATGCTGCAGGACTGGGGTGGTGAGGAAAACCTCCTTGATAGACTTGAAGGCCTGCTGGCATTCTGGGGACCACTAGAGGGGGCGTTTTTCCCAGTGAGGGGGTGAAGGGGTGCTTCCAGTTGGGCGAGGGCTGGGGGAGAATTTTTTCAAGAAGGTAATGGTGCCAAGGAAACTTTGGAGTTGTTTCTGAGTAGTAGGGGTAGATCAAGGCTGGATCGCCTCAAGCTTAGAGGGTGGAACAGCATATTCATCCTTCAGGACGAGGTTACCTAAGAAGGTCACTTCATCCCAGAAAAATTCGCACTTTGAGGGCTTCACGAAGAGCCCTGCTTTGTGGAGGGCTGCCACCACTGCTTCAAGATCCTTGGCATGTTGCTCTGGGGTAGGGGAGTGGATCAGAATATCATCGATGTAGGCTACAGCGCATTAGAAGCGCAAGTCCCCAAGCACATCATTAATGAGGTGTTGGAAGGTGGCTGGAGCGTTATTCAGTGCAAAGGGCATCACTCTGAGCTGAAAAAGACCCCGGAGGGTGCAGATAGCTATGAGCCACTCTTGTACTCTTGCCAGCCTCACCTGATTAAAGGAGTTCAACAGATCCAATTTTAAGAAAACCCGGGATTTGGCGATGGCTTGGACAATGGTCTGCTCTAAGGGCAACGGTTAGGGGTCAGGGATGGTGATGTTGTTGAGGTGGCCATAGTTGACGCAAGGGCGCAGGGTGCCATCTGCTTTCTGAGTGAAAACTGTAGGGGAGGCGACCTGTGAAGATTTCTTGATAAGCCAACCCTTCTCTAGCATCCTGTCTAGCCAACTCCCCAAGGCCTTTTCATCTTCCTCTGTGTAGGGGTAGAGGGGGCAGTTGATCTTGACTAGGTCAAACATCAGCCGAAACAATAGGTCATATTCGGAGTGTAGGGGGAGCTTGGAAGCCAGCGACATGTCAAAGATGGACTTATAGGGGATTAGGAAGGGTGGGAAGTCCGAAGGGAGGTCAATGGGAGCGGGGTCCAGGGGAGAAATAGAGCTGAGGGATGTGTCAAGGGGGAGGGTTTTCAACAAGGGAAACTCTCCACTCAACTTGAGGTTTAAGAACAACAAGGAGTTATTAGCAAGATTGATGCGGACCTGCTGTCACCGCCATCAGCCCACCCCCAAGCTCACGGGGTAGAGAAGGTCCTATGGCTGAGAAGTGGTCACAGAACCCAAAGTCGTGAACAGAGAAGTGTAATGGGCGTCAGACGTGGTAAGACTTCATGGGCTCTGATGAAGCACCCAGGATCAAAGAGTCTTCTTTCATTGCCAGGTCCAAGGATTTCGCCACAATGAGGTCAATACAGTTGCCTGCTGCTCTGGTGTCGAGGAGGGCTTGCACAGTAAATTCACCTAACTCTGAGGGGAAGGAGATAGGGAACAAGAAGTAGTCTTGATCTTCTTTATTGGTGTGGGCAAGAGAGAGCAGCTGAGGAGGGAGCATGACCAATCATTAGAAGAGATTGACCAAGAGGCGCCGGGCTGGTCTGGAACTGGGGAGGGGTTTCTGCTTCCTCCTTGTCCCAAATGGGGCAGCGAGGGTTGATGCGTATGCCCGTTCCACACTCTTTAAGGGGCCTCCAGGTTAACTGGGAGAGGTGGCGCCAGGGTGGGCAGGCGCTGAGCTCTGGGGGATCAAGGGTCCACTTTCCTGATCTGGGGTGAGAGCAGAGGGTGCAGAAGGCAGGGACTCTTCCAAGGGGAGGGTACCCAAGGTGGGTACAGAGGGGGCGCAGAGGGCGGCGAGACCTGGGGGGTGCTTCCTTTGGCCGCAACCACTGACAGGGGGAGAGGGGTGGCACGCGGCCCCTCAAGAGCTGCAACAGCGCACGTGGGTGTATGGAAGGGCCTGGCCCCAATTGTTCAAGACACTGAGAATGCAATTTCTAAGGACCCAGGGAGGGGGTCTCAAGATGCATGGGCTGCCGCAGTGGGGTCCAAGGCAGCTCAGAAGGCGGAGATGGCAATCTTGGGGGATGGGCACCATGGGGGCCAGGACTGCAAAGGCTTTAATCAAGGAGGGCAGGTCCGTGGCTGTCTACCTTAGTGTGAAGAGATGGAGGAGGCGCGCCGGTCTAGACTCAGGGGCCTGGACCACCAAAGTGACCAGCGCCAGTAGGGGGGTGTGGTTCCCAGACTTAGTGGCAGAGCGGAGCACTCCTCTGACCCAGCGGTGGGCGTCCCCATCTAGGGCATCAAGGAGAGCTACGCTCTGCTGGGCATCAGAAGGAAGGGGAGCTTTCCCTCCATTGGCAGTGAAGTGCACCTGAAGTTCTGCCAGGACGTCCAGGGTTTGGTCAGCCACTTCCTCAGAAGGGATAGGGAGGACTCCCAACCCTATCATGTTGGCTGATGGTGTGACACTTAATGCCAGGGGTCTGTGGGGTGGGGACCAGATCAACACAAACTGGCGGCATGCTCAGATGAATGAGGCAGCTGACCAGCAGGAGAAGGCCAGGTCGCAGAGAGGGGGTACATCTAAGGTTAGGTCGTAGGCCAATGCTTTGCCAGTGCCAGTGAGGAGGGCGGAGAAGGCTGAGGTTATGGGTCAGTTCATTATGTCATGGAAACAGCTGATAAGAATTAGACTGGGCTCCCAGTCAGGGTGTGTGAGCACCCAGCAGAGGGCCCAGAATGTCAAGGGCACAGCAGTCCATGCAACTAGAAGAAGGGGGGATCTAGTGGGGATGTAAGGAAAGAAAATGTTTATAAATGTACCGAAGGCCCCCAAGGCAAACCAGATGGTTGCAATGGGGGCAACCGCGAGTCTTGTGGGGGCAACCCCCAAGGGCGGGAGAGGCGAGGAGGATGATGACTCCTCCAGGGTGCACGGTTGCTGGCCTTCAGTTATGGGTAAGTGGGTCTGTGCACCAGAGAGGGGTGGCACAAGACCCACCGCGCGAACAGGGGTGCTGTCGGAGGGGAAAATGGGCCCAAGACAAGCATTGGGGCTGAGTTCCCCTTGGTCTGGGTACTCTGGGGCCCTTAGGTGGGTGGGATCAATGGCGTACGAGCCAGGTGTGGGGGCTGAGCTTGCAGGCATCAAGGCGGGGGCGCCCTGAGGCTGCTCTGACAGGGGAGCACTCTTGGAAAGCCCATCAGCAAAGTGAACGGATGGGTTCATGTTTAATGGATATGCAAAAATGGATGGAGAGTCGACTCCATCATCAATAGTGAGGTGGTTTGCCATATATATGATCCACCACTGAATGGTGGGGTTAAAAAACTAGACGACCCATTCAGCGATCATCAGGATAATTATTTGGGCAGAGGCGCGCTTTGCCAGATCGATCAGTGGAATTTTTAATAGGAAAAACAAACATGAGGAGTCCGTGACAAGGCGTTCAGGGTAATCAACTTTATTTTGGCACAAAGCGTGAGGGGAATAGAGAATGAACTGACAAATGCCCATCGATAAAGCAGTCGCCTTAAGTATTGGGTGATTGGGGATTGGTGATGGGGTTTGGTTGGCTGGCGGGTGGGGGAGTGGATGAATGGTTTCCAAAATCTTGGCAAAAATCAAAAAAAGTTTTGCTGATTTTTAAAGTTTGGGGCCAGACCAGATCAATGGTACTGATCCAGGCCTTGACCATTTGAGTCAGGCAGCTCAAGTGGTTCAGATTTCCCAGATTCATCCTGTGGGGCTGTGGCCTTGTTGCTCAGTTGTTTAAAACCTGGACTGAACTCTCAATTTGGTTGTCTATGAGATCCAAGCTTCTCAGATCCATTCTGAGGGATGGAGGCAACTGGTATGAGTCACTGGTGGCCTGGTTCAAAACCTTAATTGAGTTCCAATCTGATTCTCAGACCTGACTAGTCCAGACTGGCTCCATTAGCCCAGAATATGCAGGCCAGGCCCTGATACTTACACTGGCAGTTTCTTTAAAATTTTGGTAAATTTTCCCTGGTAAGTGGGGGTCCCAGGGGCCCACCCAAGGCCCCTGGCCTTCATGATCCCCTGGCAGGTCCCCTCTATTAATTTTATCAGGGTTGGGGAGGGGGGAGGGGAGAGATTTGGATATCTCTAGGTGGAAGGGCAGTTACCCAGCGCTCATCAACCATGTACGCCAGATCGCTCAACTGTGAAAGGGGGTCCAATTGGGCCTTTGACCCCCTTTTGGTCCAAAAAGGATGTTGCTCCTTATCCAGTTGTAGGGGCTGGTCCCCAAGACTTACACTTTTAGCCCAAGGGGAAGATCGAATGTCCCCTCCTAGGAGATCACCAATCAAGTTCTTGACGCACTCACTGAAGTGCAAATGTGTACAGCAATTGCACATAATAACGCTTCTGCGTTATCTCATGCCCAACAAGGGCTCACGTTGTTAGACGCTGTGGATGGGGATGCCCACCGTTGGGTGAGAGGTCTTTTGCGCTCTTCCTCACAAGCAGGAGACTCCACTACACTGATGGCTGTTGTGTCAGCTGCCCTGAAACCCCTGTGTCCCAATCAGAACACTTATTCAGACTGATCTATGCCACGGCTGAAGCCTCTAGCTTGGTTTCTTTGATTTCTACCTTTTTTTGAACTGGCCCCCATGTCAGGCCTATCTATCGATATGCTTCAGGCAGTCTTTAGATCAGGCTTAGATTTGGGTTCCGCTCATCATGAGGCCTGATCTACCGTCTAAGGATCAGTAGATCAAATATGTGCCTCCACAACCACCATCAACGCCTTACCCGTCATTTTACCCATTATCAGAAGGCTAATTTCTTGATTAGATTACCCAAAGTAGATGCAGTGACGCGCCTATCTCTGAATTAGCGGTAGACTTGGGTACCAATCTTGCCGTAACCCCTGAGTCCAAGCTGGTGGGTACAGAGTTAACTATTAATGATTCTGTTCAAGCCCAGATGGAGGAAGTTGTTTCCCCCACCCTCGTACTTCCAATATTTACTCCAGCAAAGGACCCCGACCTTACCCCCAATAAGCCCATTATTTCTTCAGTCACAAATGAGTCGGTCAGATCTTCTAATAAACAAAACTTCACTTAACTCCTTTTGCCTATGAAGATCAGTGTCAGCTCGCATCATGTCTCCTTTGAAGCTCTGATGGATACCAGAGCTGCGGGGAACTTCATGAGTGTTGAGTTGGCGCAACAATTAAAACTGGAAATGGATGCGGGCTCCTTAGTAATGGTGGCCTCATCTGCTTTGCAGTTCTCATATGTCATTCGCCAACTGGTACCCTTTTCAATCCACAGTTCAGCTTCTGTGATCATTTCTTGGCTATGCCAAACTTGGTGTTTCCAGTGATCTTAGGTGTGGGGTGGTAGCGCCAACAACATGTGAAGATTCATTTAGAGTCTAATATGTTGTTGTTTACCAATGATCATTCAGAGGGAGAATTCCCTCTGATCAACACTCTCAAAAAGATATAAGGAACCAGCTCTATCACTACCCTGGTCACTTCTTCAGGCGTTCCAGCCAATTTTCCCAAAAGCTTAATGAGATATTGGAGAATCTTCGACAAAGATAAGGCAGATCGCCTGCTTAAGCACACTAGGTATGATTGTGGGTTTTAAACAACCATGGAGTTGGTGAACATCAACTGCCCGTTGTACCCCCATACAGCGGAGGAAGAAGTTGCACTCAATACTTGGTTGGACGATATGTTGAAAAAAGGTTGGTTGTTCAAAGAGACCTCACCCATCGCCTCCCCCATTGTCTTCACCAGAAAAGCAGATGGTTCTCTCCATCCCTGCGTGGATTATGGTCATTTGAATAATATAACAGTTTCTGATCCCTACCCATTACCTCTGGAGCAGACAATCAGCCAGGCAATCACCGAATCCCGTGTGTTCTCTAAGATGAATCTGGTGAACGCCTTCAACCAAATTTGGGTAATGGAAGGGCAGGAATGGTTAACCACAATCCAGATAAAGTGAGGCATTTTTCAATTTTGTGCAATGCCCTTTGGGCTGAAGAATGCTCCCACTATGTTTCAACGTATGATCGACAATGTACTGGGTGACCTCCAGTTTTCCTGTGCAATTGCATACATTGATGATATCCTGGTTCACTCTCCAACTCCTGAACAACATGCTACAGACTTGGAAGTGGTGGTGGTGGTTTGCACAAGGCAGGTTTGTTTCTCAAACCTTCCAAGTGTGAGTTTTATAAGGAAGAGGTTACTTTCCTTGGGAACCTAGTTCTCAAAGATGGCTATGCAATCCCTCCTAACAAGTTTGATGTGATCTAAGAATGGTCAACTCCAACTATGCAGAAACAACTTTGGAGTTTCTTGGGAACCATCATTATCCTAAAAAAATTTTCCCCTGCACTTTCCCAGTTGGCCGCACCACTCACCCCCTTAATAAGAAAAACGTACCATTTTGTTGGATGCCTGAACGCCAGCAGGCGTTTGAATCAATCAAGGAGGTGTTTGTGTCTCCGCCCATTTTGAAACACGCCAATCCCACCAAACCATATATTGTTGCATGTGATGCCTCATCGGTAGCATTGGGAGCAGTGTTGCTTCAGGAGCACAATGGTCTTGAACATCCGGTTGTTTATTTTTCCTGGAAGTTTACAGCCATGGAGAAGCCTTGGGCATTTATGAGAAGGAATTGGCAGTTGTTGCATGGGCATTAACTCATTGGTAGTATCTGTTGCAGGGTGCTCGCCATGAATTAACAGTCCGCATGGATCACCAGGCCCTTTTGTATTTTCACAAACCCCAAAAATTGGCGCATCGGCAGGCCTGTACCTTTCAGGACCTGTGCAGTTTTGACTTTAAATATGAATTCATTAAAGGTGCGCTCAATGTACTTCCCCAATTTCCAAAGCTGCAGTCTCACCCACTGTCCCTCGGAACCAGAGGAAGTGGATCTCATTACTGTGATTCCTGCCACTCAGATCCTGTCAATCGTTCCCCCCATTGTTTCCTACAATTCTTTGGCTCCTGACACCCTGATAGTGGCTCAGGTTTTAGCCAGTCAATTGCCCTGCCCTGAGGGCGTGGAGTTGGTCAAGCAGTTGGTTCATTTGAGTCACAAACAATCCCTATACTCTTTATAAGAGGGTCTCATTTTAATCCGTTTTCTCATTTGGGTTCCCCCTCCTTCCAATCAGAGGTATTCCACGCACATCATGATCCCCTTATGGTCAGACATCCCGGTAACAAGAAATGCATTGATTTGATCAAGTGTACCTTTAATTGGGCAGGTCTGACAAAAGAGGTCCCATCTTGGATCGCCAATTGTGTTACTTGCGCTAGGGCTAAGTCAGATCGCTCCAGAAAAATGGCCTCCTGCACCCCTTACAGCAGGTGGAGGGCCCATGGACCTCGGTGTCCATGGACTTTATTGTTGAACTCCCTGTTCTAATGGGTTCACAGTGGTGATGGTAGTGGTGGATCGTTTCATGAAATTTTCCCTTTTTATACCTTGTACTTCCACAATTATGTCAGAAGAAACTGCCCATCTTTAAGTACGCAATGTGTTCTCAATGTTTGGTCTTCCCCAGGAGATCATCAGTGACTGGGGTTCACATTTACCGCGCATTTAGGGAGTGAACTCCTATAAATCCTGAAATTATCCCCCTGTTAATCCATGGCATATAACCCTCAGTCCATCAGTCAGACTGAGTGGATCAATCAAGTCCTCAAACAGTACCTGTGTTGCTATGCTGCAGCAGCATAGGATACTTGGGCTGGTGACTTGCCCCTCACTTGATTCGCTTACAATAATGGGACCCACATGTCCATGGTGTTTTCCTCATATGTTGCAATGTTGGGTTATAATCCTTCATTTTTGGTCAGGCTGTGCTTACAGCCTGAGGTTCAAGCTGCCATGGACCACGCTGCCCACATCAGATTGACTCAAACTTTAGTGTGGGAACACCTTACAAAAGCCATCAATGACTACAAGTGGTTCGCGGATTATAAGCATCTTCCAGGTCATGATTTTATGGTGGGTTCCTACATTATGCTTGATACCCACCATTTGAGAATTCAAAGCCCATCCCATAAATTCGCCAGTAAATGCTCAAGTCCCCATTTAGTGGAGGAGGTATTGGGTAATGGGGCGTTCCGATTGAAGATTCCTGAGCATTGGAAGCAGCATTTTGTTTTCCATGTTTCCCAGCTGTTGCCCTTCAAGGGTGCAATTCCCACGGAACCAGAACCAATCATTGTCAATAATGAGGGAGAAGCTGAGGCAGAGGCTATCCTGGCATCCCGGAAGTCACAACATTCCGTCCAATATCTAGTGGCCTGGAAAGGGTATCCAGCCTACAAAAATAGTTGGGTCAAGGCGCATGATTGCGCGAATTGCATGGACTTGGTCGAGGCATCCCATATATCCCACCCTGAGGCTCATCGCCCCTCCCCCTCAAAATGTTGTGACAATTATGGCTATCAAGTTACCCAAGGCACACAAGATTGTGGCTCTGGTGCAGTTTCCTGATGGGGGTGCCCTTTCTTTGGAATAAGGAAAGGGTAATGTAAGTCCTGGGGAATGTCCCCTGGCTGTTGATTGGGCCATCTTCCCATTCCCGAGTAAAAAGTCACCAAAGAGGATGGCGGTACCTCTCATTACTCAGGCGATCTCACTCACATAGTAGACAAGCGATGGGTAACAGCTCTTCTGGTTCAGATCCCACCCCCAGTACCCACACTCACCTTGGCAGAACTGTTATGGGAAATTAGCGAAATCTGCACCAAAATTGTCAAATTGAAATTGGCCGGATCTAATTTTTGTGGCAATATGGCCAATGCCTGAATCTCAAATGGCTGGGAAGGCATGAAGACTGAGGTACTGGCTGGAACGCCTGAAAGTTCCATTTCAACCAATATGCTGATCGAACAAAGCACCCTTCTACCTAAGGCATCAAGGATCATCCTTGATGATCAGGCTATAGCATTGGGCGCCACCAATAAGGGTTTGAAGTCCACCAGTTGGTAATTTGGGCATTGCAGCTGATATGACGCCACTGACCAAACAAACAGCCCAGCGACTGAGCGTGGGTGGGTTGGGCGTCCCAAACCTGTTCCCAACCAAATGGACCTGCCCCTATGTGGGGTGGCCTTGGGGGATTCTCATCGCTCATTGGGCCAAATGACATCATGCCAACCATCAGAAACATAACTGAGCCTCAGTTTGGACATCAGAGGTTGAACCAACAGTGACTCAGCCCACCGCCAAATTTTGTGATGTTGGTTCTCAAGGAACAAACCCGCCCATTCCCAAACACATCACCAGTCAGGTCAAAATTGCGGGACCTGATCCTGGCTTGTCACTACCCCAATTACCCACTATAAAATCAGTTGCATAGCACTGAGAAAATTGTTGGTTAATTTTCTTACTTTTCCTTCAAAATAAAATTTTGCCAAAAAAAGAAACAATTTTTATTATCTCTTCTGACCGCATCCCTGATGGCGTTTCCCTGGTGGCCCATCGGTCTGTATACCTGATGGGCTATACCAGTACTCTTGGTCACTATGGCCCCCTCTGTCATTGATTGGGTTCAGTGAGTTCGATATTTTTGGCTCTACAACCCCATTATCACTAACTTCCAGCAGCAATACACGGGGATCTTATGGCCATATGTCCACCAATTGCAAGAGAGAATCTGTCTCCTTACCACTCCGGTTGAAATGGCCCCATATGCCAAGGACCTCATCGAGACTATATCAGTTATCCCACCCCCTGAAGCAAGACCTCCTGGGTTGGGAGTGGGTTCAGTGTGGTTCATTGTCGGGATCATATCTATCATTGTGCTGCACCAACAATTCGTTGTTTCCCAATGACCAGCTCCATATCAAGTCATTTGGTCGGCAATGCCTCTGACATTCTGGCTTGCTTTTTGGGTTCTTATGCATCCTGACTGGCAGGCCAGTCTAAACTTCTTCTGCCGTTTCCATGACACATATTAAGTGATCATGTACCAGATTGACGGTAATCCCTGTACCCAAGGACTTTATAGAGTACTCATTGGCTCATTTATATGTGATAGTGAAAGGACCCTCTTAAATTGATTCAAGCTTGCCGCTTCTAGGAGTGATGCGGTTATAGTATAGGATCATTTTCAGACACTTGGAATGAATTTAGGGGGAGCTAAAAGCTCAATTGCAGCTTGTAATTCCTTTAATGACCGTTTTAGATAAGTTTATAATACCCTCAGATTGAAGCTGAAATATGCTAAGTCAATATTTTCATTGTTTTCCAGTATATCACCATTAGTAAAAAAGACATTTTTAGCTAAAAGGGCGGGTATCCCTGGTTCTCTCCCATACAAAATACAGAATGGGGACATTTTCAGGATCCAGTGATAGCTCTCCAGTATGACATAAGAGCACTGGGTAGGAATTGATCCCAGAGAATTGGATCAGAGGATGCCATTTTATGCAAGATGGAAATCAAAGTTCCATTGGCTCTCTCCACTGTCACATTGGCGAAGGGATTATTGGGCAGAGAAGAGTTAAGTCCCCATGACGTGGCCAGGATCTTGACTATTTTGGAGGTGAAGTTCTTACCATTGTCACAGAGAAGTACTTGTGGACAGCCATGGCGAGTAAAAATATTTTGATGTTAGAACGTTGCAGTGGCCTTGGCCGTTTGGGCATGGAGAGCCACGGCTTTAAGACATTTAGTAAAGTGGCCAATGCCTAACAGGATAAATTTATTTCCACCGGTAGTCTGCAGAAGGGGACCTACTACATCTAGGCTGATGGTGTGGAACGGTTGTTGAGAGGAAGTTGGTTGATATTGGTATCTATTCTTGAAACTGGAATGCATCTTACATGTGATGCAGGCATCCAAGACTTTGACAATGGTTTCCATAATCCCTTCCAATTAGTACCAATCCTTAATCCACTTATAGGTTTTCTTTGCTCCTCCAAGACCTAGGGTAGAGTGAGCTTTCAGGATAGCAGGTACACATTCTGAGGGCATAGGTAAAGCAACCACTTGGCCCCCATCTGCTTATACAACTTCTTGTTCTCCACTTTGGTGTTGCAGGAGCGTGGGGCCAACATTTTCTGGACCAGTTCATCCTCATCATCCCAGTCATACGGGGTCATTAAGAGGCCATACAACCTCTCCGCCTCACTTTTATACAAATGCAGTATGGGCAGCCAAGTTATCCATCAACATTCATGTGGCATGTATCCACACAGTGTTCAACCATATGTCATAAAGCTGGATCTTTAGAGCCCAGAGTACTAATCACCCGGTAGGATCCTTCATGTTATGCAATCATTTCAAAGAAGCATGGTTGGTAACCACAGTGAAGGTAGTGCCATACAAGAAGAGGCGGTAGTGCTTTACAGCTACCAAACAACAAGGCACTCCTTCTCCATTACACTATAGTTGCGTTCCGCCTTTGACAGCATCTTATTAAAATAGGATACATGATGATCTACACTGTTTTTATCCAATTAGGCTAAGATGGCCCTAACAGCATAATCTGAGGTGTCAGTAAACAAGACAAATGGTTTCGTATATTCTGGGTGCCATAGGATAGGAAGTTGTTGCAGCAAATGCTTCAGCGTCTCAAAAACAGTTATTGTCCAAAACCTCAATGGAAAGGGGTTTTTTGTCAATAGTTGAGCAGGGTGTTTGCTGAGCTGGAAAAACTTTGAGATAAAATGGTGGTAATATCCCATCATCACTAGAAATACCTGAATATCCTGTAGATTTTTAAGTTGAGGTATTTTTGAGATTGCTTCAACCTTATCCTGTATGAGTTGGATTCCCTCTTGAGAAATGGCGTGTCCAATGAAATCCAATACTCTTTGGAAAAAATGTAAACTTTGAGAGTTTTAACTTGATATATGACTTATCTAAGTGTTGAAACACCTCCTTCAGGTGATCAAGATGTTCGTTGAGAGTCTTTGATAACATCATGATATCATCAAGATAGATGATGACACAAATTAGCTTTAAATCATACAAAATGTGATTCATGGCGCGCTGGAAAGTTACAGATGTGTTGCACAACCCATGAGATAACTGGGCGGGTTGGAAAAGACCCTCACTGCAAATAAGAGCGCATTTCTCCTGATCTTGTGGAGAAAGGTCCATTTGCTATTATCCGCTAGCCAATTCCATTGAAAAAATGAAGTTATATCCAGAAATTTGTTCCAGGGCGTCATCAATGCAGGGGATGAGATAAATGTCCATTTTTTGAGGTTATTCAGTTTGTGGTAGCCCATGACTACCCAATGGTCTCCATTTTTTTAATTATCAAGGGGGAAGACCAAGAGCTTTGCAAGAGTATTAGTTGCTCAGCGTCTAGTGACATCTTGAGCTCAGACCTCATTTTCTTCTCTTCCACCTTTGACTTGTGATAAGGTTTGGACTGTATGGGATGAGCATCACCCTCATCGATGGAGTGGCTCCACTCTGCTATGTGACCATAATCATTATCCAATTTGGATAATATGTCACTAATCCTTCCAATAAAGTGTGAACTTTATCAAGTTCATCTGGGGTCAGCTCATCCAAGATATGGACATTGGGTAAGGTACATAACAGGTTATCCATGGGCAAGCCCAAATTATTCATAGAGCCAAAGAAGTAAATAAGTTCAATATCATCCATGGAGACCAATAAGCTTCCGCCAATCTCCTGGTGTTTTAATATAACCATGTTCTTGGAGGTGAGGTTTCACAAAAGGATTATAATTGGCCTCTGGTAGGCTTGGTTTAATATCCCAGGTAATACCCAAGGCTTCAAGGGGCTAACGATCTCAAGACTTATGAGGTGCAACAAACCGTGGTGTGGGATTTAGAGCGTGATTATAGTGTCAACCACTTGTTGTTCAACAGGCTTTTTTAATACCTCATCTGTAGCATAGAAAGGAAGACTACCCTTAAAATCCATTAGTTAGGGCATTTTTTGGTATTGCGTCCAGAGGTTGAATAATGCAAGGTCATAGCTGAGAGGGATATTCAACCAGGCAAGAGTATTCGTGCTTTCTGGGTTCTTTACCGGATAGAACTAAAGGTAATTCATAGTTGAGTAGCGAGAGGAAACCTTGCTTCATGTTAATTATTTCCTCATAATTAATCATAAATTGGGTACCTATGAGATTATCATAATTGTTGTTGTCTAAAGCCACTTATGGGACCAATAAGATGAACTTGCAAATCCAAATGGAAAGTGAAGAGTATGCCCCAATGGCACAGGTGTTATTTGGGCCTGCAGTTCCAAATTCTTAATTTCTAACCAAGTAAGACACCAGCTTGATCTTTTTGATCAGTTTAGAGGTAATACATTCACCAGGGAGCCAGTATCTAGGATAGACATTACCCAGACTTTTTGAATGGCCACTTCCACCTTGGTGAGAGTTCCTCCAAAATTAAAAGGCAGAGCCTAGACCTCCTTGAGACGGAAGGTGGAGGTTAGTTTATGAGCGGTCTCAGGGCATTTATCCAAGATGGAGTTCATGGTATGAACCTGCTGAAGAGGTCAAATTAAACCATCCAAGAACTGATTAAAATAGCTGGTGGTGTCAATAACGTTGGGACACTCTAGAACTTGGATGAGGTATGTTTCCTCAGGTATGGTAATCTCGTCTACTCCTCCAGCATTCAAACAATCAAGGATCTCCAATTCTGAGGGTACGCCCAATATATAGTAAACAACGTCATGATAACCTCCTTAGATTCATCCCAGGAGTATTCTCAACAATTGGCAATGTCACAATTGAGGTAAGGGGAGACAGTCACATGAGGTTTGGTAGCTATCTTCTGACCATATGTCTTTCAAGCAAGCCCTTTATTGTTACAGAGTTGCCCTTAGGGTGCGCAACTACCAGCTTGGCTGGAAAAGAAGGCACAGCAGCTTTAGTAAGCTTGTGTGTGAGTATAGTATTAAATACTTTACAGGTCTCCAATTTACAGGAGTGCGTGATATCTTTTTAAGTCACATTGAGGAAGCAGGTTTTACTGAGAGGATAGGCAGAGCTGGGCCCATGGGGTCGTTGGGGCCACCCCACTGTCTTACAGGCGAAAAATCCTCACTGGTTTGAATTTGAGTTCCACCACAGCAACATTTGTTGTCGCACATGTATGAAAAAAACAACATCTAACAAAGAATCTTTAAGTCGCAAATCTTCTTTGAGTTGTTCTTCAATAAAATGAAATTCCTGGATAAAAAAGGTTGGGAAGATAACCCAGATAACATGGCTGCGATGGCATCATTAAGGGTTAGCATGTTAACGTTGACAACCTCTGCGCCGTAAGGTAAAACTGCTCAGCAAATGCAGTAGTCAGTTCGCATACATACATGCTAAGTCGCATAAAGGCCTGTTTTTCCCTGTTTAGACTCTTCTTTGAACCAACTTTAGCCAAAAGAGCCTCCTTCACCTCTGCCTCAGGTATGCAGAGTGTCCATATAAGGGACTACATCTCTTTTGCTTATTGACTTAATCAAGAAAGTATGTGTTTAATTTTTTACTTGTCAGTCACACCTTAGATAACAGATTCATATACATACATAAAAGAAGCAACGCTCTCTTTATTGGGGATGAATTTGTTTTAATTGGGGTTTCTAATGATTGATGCTCAAGACCTTTAAGATGGGATAAAGCGCTTTATTGTTGCTTTTCAAGGGCAACTATTCTTGATTCCTCTGAAGAGGAAGAGTTAGAGGGTTGCTCACTTTGAAAGCCTCCATTTTTAGACGATTTTATGTGTTGTGCAGAAGCCCCCTGTAGTGAGCACCATTTTGTGGGAATCCAGCTAGTTGTTTCTCACTGTTTCTAATCTCTGCCAGATTTCACAAACGATTTATTTATATTAAAGATAAGAAAACACTAATAAACTGAAAGCTGGTTTATATATATATTTATTTTTTGGGTAAGGGTAAGAAAATAAGCTTCCTTGATATCTTACAGCTCAGTGTCTAAACTGTATCAAGGTTTGAAATAGGAAATTAATTCTAAGTTAGGAATATCTTAATAATGTCCAAATTAGGGAATATGGGGTTTTTAACTACAAGAGCTTTAGAAATTTGCCTCAATTTTATGGAACAGATGATGGAAAGTTGGTTGCAGGTAGGATCAGTCAGTTGGGTAAGGATTTAGTAAATAATTTAAACATCATGTGGGAAAATCTTTACAACAGTTGGGACTCCATCTGAGGCTATAAAAGGGGGTGGTCCCCACATAGGTGATTTGACTAAGTTATTAATGGAGGTCAGCTAGGGTCTCACCATCACAATTGGTGTGGACATCTCACTGTGGGGTAATTGTCCAAAATAACGAAAAATTAAAAATTACAAACTCCTCATCATACCTTCACAGCCGCGTCCTGGTAGCAACAATCACATGCCAAGAGGAAACAATCATGATAGCATTCATCTATGCACCGTGCACTGCAGCTGAGAGAAAACAATTCCTCAAAACCATTCCAACACTCATTCTCCCACCAGATACCATCCTGTTGGGCGGCTTTAACTGCTAGGATAACCCTGACATGGACCAATGGCCTATCCCCAGGGGATACCCACTGGGGCACATCAAATTTCGCGCAATGAAGGCATTCCTTGGCCTACAGGATGCCCTCCCCCGGATCACCACCCCTTCCCCACATGACATGGCCCAACATATATGAGGGAGCGCTCATATCAATGAGCCACATTAATCACATCCTTGTTCTGCAATCCCACCAATCAAGCATCTCCAAATTCACAACAAAAAAATCAATTTTTTTGACCAACAACTTGTTTTGGTACAGCTCTTGCCAACCTGAACCAACGCACAGTCGTCGCCCTGGAGGAAGCTACACCCAAAGAAATAAAATTGCCTGAAATATCCAACTGGGTCGAACATGAGGCCACAAACCAAGAATTTACAGCCTCATTCACTTCAGATCCCATTGCAAAATGGGCAAATTTTAAAAAGGAACTAATCAACAAAACCTGACATCTTGCATCATGTAAGTACACCTCCAACACAGCCACAATCAAGTGTACCTTGGTAGAACTGGACCACCTCAAGCTAAACACCCTGAGATCCAGTTATAGCCCCAACTGGGGATGCAAATGGGCGGAACTATCCGCCCACCTAAACACCCTCATCTTTGAGCACCAACACAGAATCAAAGTATCGAACAAAGGTAAGCTCTAAAGGAAGGTGAAACATGCTTGACATATTTCTTCTCCAATTCCATTCCTATGGCAACCAGCCCATATGCACACAGGTCCGCAAGGCTGACAGCACCGTGGCAATTGACCCTGAGGAGGTCAAGGCAGAAGTACACCATTATTACACTGAACTATATGCAATATGCTGACTGACCCACAAAAAATCACAGAATTTATAAATACCGCCAGAATATAAAGCACACCACTGGACTACAATATACTAAATCTAATAACATGGGAGGAGCTTTGGGATACAATCCGCGGTGCAACATGTAGGAAATGCCCAGGGCCTGATGGGACACCTTATAAATTTTACAAAAAAATATTTCAGCAAATTACCCCCTCCTCTTGGCATCTATGAACCAGTGCTTGCTGGAAACACGCCTTTTACCTGGTGGCCATGAATCATGTCATAACCCTGTATAAGAAGGGTGACAAATTGGACCTGGCCAACTGGCGTCCAATTGCACTCTCTAACACTGATACAAAAAAAATAACAAAAAATTTAGCAGCCAGATTAGGTGCAATAGCCTTTAACGTCCTTTCACCCAACCAGTTTGGGTTTATACCAGGGCACTCAATCTGGAACAACATACACCCTGTAGCAAACATATGTCAGTCTAAAGCAACTGGAGCCCTGGTCTTCTTAGACCAAGGAAAAGGCATACGACCGCGTTAGTTGGCCATACCTAAAGGAATGCCTACATGCTTTCAAACTCCCACCCATATTCATAAACTGAGCGATGCTCCTCACAGAATCTGAAACCATGGCTGTATGCGGCCCTGGCTTCCAAACTAACATGATCACACCACACAGAGGGCTCAAACAAGGGGACCCCTCAGCCCACTGCTGTAAAATTTCAGTTTTGATTCACTCCTCCACGTAACTAACTCACGCCTCATGGGCATAACTTCATAAAGTCAGCCAACAGTCAAAATACTGGCCTTTGCGGATGACTGCATGGCAGGCATAGCTAACAACAATGATGCCCAACTGCTGGAACGCACCCTAGAGGAATACTCTTTGGTTGAGCAACGCATCGCTCAACAAAAGGAAAACAGAAATCATTCTCTTAAGCATGTACACTAACAACTGGGCTACAACACCAGAACCTCACACCCTCATATGAAGGAAGAACCCACTCATCTTACTCTTCGCATCATCTCCCACCACCGCTCCTGTCCGCCACCTTGGGATATGGCTGGAAACAGGGGGATATGCCAATGAGAAAATTGAGAACAATCTATTGCAGCGGGTATCCAACCATGTCGCCTCCCTCAAGGGAAGATCCCCAGGACTAACGGGGCGAGTAACAGTTGCTAACTCATCCTCCCAATACTATGGTACCCAGCCCATATGATCGACTTCACCCACCTTCATAACTTCAATCTGCGCGCTCATCCAGGGTTGGCTGTGGCCCAGATCCCATCCTCCTATATGGATGGAAACACTCTTTGGCCCACACTCAAGCGGAGACATGGGACTAACAGATTTTGAGAGCCACACCAACCGCATCCTGGATACCTAGATAAAGGAAGTCCTAGCCCCAGACTTCCGCAGCAACACTGGTCCAGGGCAGCGAGGACAACTTTGCACAGGCGCTCAAAATAACCAGCCCACATAGCCCACCCAGACTACTATCATACCTTGCTAAACGTCCTACTGCAACGGCCCGCATGGAACCCCCCTCACTTCAAACACATCCTCTGAGCCATCCGCCGCATAGGATGGACCGTAGAGAACACTGGCACTGTGCAGGAAGGGGGCGACCCAGATCCCACTTCAAATTAAGAAAACCAGAAGACCACCCCCAGAGAGACATGATTGCTACGACCCCAACCATTGCTAGAATTGAATACCTAGATGCGTTGGACATTCCCTATGATTTAACCACACAGAGGGCAGTGTGGATAATGACTCACACCCACTCCTACAACTGAGGGTAAGAGCCAACGCTTGGCGCTGTCCAAGAAGGACCTATAGGATGGCGGATCACTCCAATTCCCTCCACGCAACCTGCGCAGTATGTGGAGGGGAGGGCTCCCTATATCACCGCCTAGAAACATGCCCCCCAACAAAAGCCATATGGCAGGAAGTCGCGCGCCTGCTTAAGCTCCAAAACAAGTAAGAATTTTCTATCTCAAAGAGCCTCCTCACGCTCCAGATCAAATCACCAATCCCATCTACCCTCCGCTCCCTAATGATACCCATTGCAATTTGGACAATCCACACCATTGCCTTAGATGCGTTCAAGGGCATGGTCCCAACCATCCATGGGGTTATCAACTAGGTTCCACGTCCACTTATTGGAGCACTTTCAAGTCTGGCTCTATGGATATATGAGGCCAAGGCAACAGGCGCTCATAGAATCGTGGTTCCCACTCTGGTTCCTCCACACAGACCCCTTCCTTCACACCTGCTCCATAGCGGGGGAAACCCCTTCAAAGTAGCGCACCAACCCCCATACCTGGCAGTCCCGCTGGCAACAGGGGTAACCTGAGTACCCCGGGGTGCCCAATTATATCTATCTTAGCTTCCCCCCTCCTTTTCCACACATACTCAGTAATGCCTTTCCCCTGGTCATCTTGCCACAGTTAAATAAATAAAAAGTTAATAATGGAATGGGAGGAACCTCAGATGGACTCCCCTGTTATGGCTGACGATTCAGAGGAATCTGACTGCCAAACTAGTTTTTTTTGCCTAGTTTTATTACTAGAAGGGCTACCCCAATTCATGGGGTTCTACAAAGAATCATCCAGAGTCTTTTGGCTAATATTGTCATTATTTTCATCTGAAATGTTATCATGAGATTGGACTTCTAATATGCTAACTGTATTTGATAAATTGGGATTCTTGCCCAAGAAATTCTTTTCACAAAGTCAAGTTGCAATTTTCTGGAACCCCCTATGAGCGTTTTATATTAGAACCTTATGCTGCGTCTGGATTATCCTCTTTGAACATGGTGAAATTCTAATACTTCTGGCTGAATTTGTGTTTATCCTTTGATTTTAAGCAACATCAAAATTATTGCTTTTGTCCATATCCTATCCGTTGATGAGGTATCCATTATACATGATTTTGGAGATTTGGATGAACTTGGTCCTGAGTGCGACAAGTATCAAATAGTGTGTACTCTAGTGCCTCTAGAATATCTTTCTGGGATGACTGAGGATGAAAAGGACTAAGCTTTGGCCCTATTTGGTAAATTTTGCACTATATTTTTATAAAGGTGATTATGATCTGGGGTGTGTACAGGGTTTTAATACATCAGATAACTACTAGTAATTATCCGCCCATTTTCTTTCAAACTATTAAGTGTTCAAAGGCGATGGATGAAATTGTTAGTGTTTATATTACTCAGCTTGTGCACCATGGTATGTTAGTGCACTTTAAGAGTCCTTGGGCATCTCCAATGTTATCAAGAAGAAATATGGGTCTCACCATGTAGGAATTGATTACCAGAATCTAAACAATATCACTATAAAGGATTCTTATCCTTTAGTATGAATTGATGACACACTTGACCGTTTAGGTGGCACACAATTTTTTTCAGACATAGATTTACTTTCTGGCTACTGGAAGATAGAACTGCCTAAGAAAGATGTCAGGATTCTCCTTTATTGTGGGAAGCCCTGACTAGGTGTCATGACCCAACTATGGGTGGATGCTAAATTAGGCTCCCCATTAACTTGGATTGAGACCAATCCTGAGTATTTGAGATAGGCCCAAATGTTATTAGATTATATAATAGTGGAGTTATCCTCACTTTTCTATAGTATCTATAATTTAAGATACCTAAATTTATTAACTTAGATTTTATACTATAAACAAACAATAACCACTCAGCAAAATCTTATTGCTCAATAGAATCAACCAAAAATCACCTACCACTCAGCTAAACTTAACTGAATTCTATCAAATTAACCAATAACTAATTGCCCCTCAAAACTAAACTGTGTCCTATTGATTCGACCAAAAGCCTTCAACCACTCAGCCAAACAAAAATAAACTTATTGAATCAATAAAATAACCAAATTTCTGCTAAAAAATCTCACTATATAATTTAAAATAAATATGTATGTGATATATCTTTCAAACTACTAAATCAACTTCTAAATAACTTGCAAAAATTATTTATTAATTAAGGAAGCTAACTTAAGTAGGCTTGAAATTATATAAAACTAACATCCAAATATCCATGCTTCGCTATAGTGTTTAAATATATCAGATGATAATCTCACACTGACAGCCTATAGGCTGTGCCAGCACTACTTTCAATCCACTTAAACTACAGCATTGCTGTTGCCCTCATGTCTGGTGTGCTGATTATTCTAAGTTTACTTAATATACTAATAACTCTTACACTGCTTTTTGCTTAGTTCTAGGTATCAATTTGTTAAATTACTCAATTTTATCATCTTTTTACCTACTCACCCAAATAGATTTAACCTATCAAACTCAACTAGTTTCAGATGAGCAATTTGGTGAATTATAAGATAATATTTGCTAATTATCAACCAATCACCTGTGATGGTTGAGGTTTATCCTAAACGTCACATTGCACTGATCTTTGATAAGACAGGACAAGCTGGTGTGGAAGGTTGAGGGAGTGAGAGAGCATTAGTCTTGTTTAGACCCCATGTTGAGACTAAGACTGGGGAAGGATGGAAGTTATATGTTTCATCAGGCCTGGGGTCGAACCAAATGGTTTTGAAGTGGGTAGTTTTTAGGTTAGAGGTGGATTTGAATCAGAATTTTAACGATTCTTAGGTGTGATAGATCAGCCACTATGGAATTCAATCTGGCCTAAAACAATTGGGGTTTGCTTATGGCGTGTTTCAAAAGACATAACGTCAAGCATGGCGAATGAGTTTGATCTATTCTTACAGCAGAGAGCTATAAGAGAAAGGTTTTGGGAATGTGAGGTTCTCTAGCTCTTTTTCTATCAACTTGCCTAAGTATATCAAATAAAGCCGTTTTAAGCATTAATTATCTTTTTACTGACTTCTAAGGTTTATATTGATAAATTTAGCCTAACAGCGGCCATGTTTAGCCTATAAGAATAGGAATTTGACTTTATGAGCGAGATTGGGAAGGCTATTGCCTCCCTATACACCTTATCTTGGAGTCAGAGCATGTTGTTAAGGGTAAATATACTTGCAACTGTCCTCCAAGGGGTGTTTATCCATGACTCCTGTATCACAAGCATTAGAAGAATGGTCTCAAGGATCTTGTCTGCCCTTTGGTCATTGACTTTACCCTGCTTCCCAATAAATTCGTGGCTCACTGGAAGGAGCCAGTGCGTTACATCACCCAAATAGATTAAATCCATCAGAATCATTAATTTCAGGAACTGATAAGTTTCACCAATTCTCACTGACTCACTTAAATAGATTGAACCTATCAGACTTGAAGGTTTCAGATGTCAATCAGTCAATAAATCAGTACGTCAGTGAATGTGTTTTATTAATTAAATCAATTTGATACTGGTAACTAAAATTGATGATGTCAAAACTCAATTAGATTGTGGCAAAATCCTTTTTAGCTCTCACACCCCTAAACAGTAACCATTTAGGGAGCACCGTCAATTTAAGCTGAGGATAATCCTGACCCCTTTGTATTATTTATTTTATAATTATTTTAGTCAGTAATTGACTCCAAGATATCCCTATTCCAAATCCCACCTTTTTTCAATTCAATTCTAGCCTTGAGGTCCTATATATACCTCAAGGCTTATTTCATTAAATTACCACTTCTCGCCTATCTCCATTCCTTTTTTACCTTTACTTAAAGCCTTTATGGCCCATTAACTCACTGGGGGCTTTGGGGCCCTGTTAATAGGGTCTGGGTTTGAGTTGCTCCCTGAAATCCTGACAGGGGTGCTCACTACAGGGGCCCCCAGGTTCCTGCAAGAGCTAAAAGAGGAAGGAGGAAGGGAAGTTGCTGCTGAGGGCATTTGGCCTAAGATTACCTTGGCCCCTTCCCCAAAGAGGGAAAGCCAGGATGAGGGGGACTAAGGACCCCCCAAAACTACCTGGATGGCCAAGCCAAGGTTACTAGGGATCTCCTCCTGATGCCAGCCCCAGTGCTGATGCTGGGTATCAACCCAATGCTAGGACCTCCTCCTGATTCCAACTCCAGCGCCAATGCTGGTGTCATCCCCAACGCTGGGACCTCCCAATGCCAGCCCTAGTTCTGATGTTGGGTATCACCCCAATGCTGGGTTTACTCTTAATGCTGGTTCCAGCGCCAATGCTGGGTGTTATCCTCAATGCTGGGATTTCCTCCCAATGCTGGCCCCAGTGCTGATGATGGGTGTCAATCCTGATGCCAGCTCTATGCCAATGGCTCCGCCTTGGCTCTGATCCCTAGTTGAGGCTTGGTGGGGGCTCTTTCAGGATTCTCCCTTTATTGGGGGAAGCCCTGACTAGGGGTCATGACCCACCTCTAGGAGGATGCAGATTGGGCTCCTCATTAACTTGGGTTGAGCCAATCTGAAGTATTGGGGGATTGGCCCCAATAATAATAAATTAAATATTAATTAAACACTGGCAACTAATGAAGAGGTATTATAATCCAATCGATTTGCAGCAAAATCCCTTTTGGCACTCACAACCAAGTCAAGTAACCCTTTTGCCACCAGCAAATTATGCTAAGGATGGTATCAATCCCCTTGTATTATTTATTTTATTTATCTCAGTCGGCAATCAACTCTGAGATTTCCCTATTCCAAATCCCACTTTCCCAATCCAATTCTAGCCTCGAGGTCCTATAACTAACCTTGAGGATATATATATATAAATAACCGTCTCTAGCCTATCTCTGTTTCTTTTTTAGCCTTACTTAAGGCCTTAAAGCCCTAATAACTTTCTGAGGGCTTTGGGGACCTGATTAATAGGGGCCAGGTTGGAGTTGCTCCCCTGAAGTCCTGACAGTGTTTCTCACTACAGGGTCCCCTGGGTTCCTTGTGAGAGCTAAAAGAGTAAGGAAGGGGCAGTCACTGCTGAGGGCCTTTGGCCAGAGGATTACCTTGGCCCCTGCCTAAAAAGAGGGAAAGCCAGGTTACCCTGGCCCTTGACCCCAAGAAGGCAAGCCAGGGTCAGGGGGACTAATGACTTCCCAAAACTAGCCCGAGTGGCCAAGCCCAGGCTACTGGGGACCTCCTCCCAATGCCAGCCCCACTGCTGATGCTGGGTGTCAAACCTGATGCTGGTACCACCTCTAGATGCCAGCCCCAGCGCTGAATCTGGGTGTCACCCCAATGCTGGGACCTCCTCTTAATGCCAGCTCTAGCGCCTATTCCAGTGTCATCCCCAATTCTGGGACCTCCTCCTAATGCTGGCTTCAGCACTGATGCTGGGTGTCATCCCTTATGCTGGGAACTCCTCCTGATTTTGGCACAGTGCTGATGCCAGGTATCAATCATGATGACAGCTCTATACCAATGCCTCACCTCAGTTCTGACCCCTTGTAGAGGCTCAGAGGGGGCTCTGTTAGTATTCTCCCTTTATTGAGGGAAGCCTCAACTAGGGTTGCAATCTACCTATGGGCTGGTGCTGGATTGGGCTCCCCTTTAACTTGGGTTGAGCCTGATCTGAAGTATTGGGGATTGACCCCAATATATATAAATTAAATATTAATATAACACTGGCAATTAATGCTGAGGATGTCAAAATTCAATTGGGTTGCAGCAAAATTACTTTTGCACTTGCAACCCAATCAGTAACCCTTTTAGGCGCACCATCAAATTAAGCTGAGGATGGTCCCAACCCCTTTGTATTATTTATCTTAAATTTATTTTAGTCAGCAATTTAATCTGAGATTTTTTTATTCCAAATCCCACCTTTCCCAATCCAATTTTAGCCTCAAGGTCCTATAAATTATCTTAAGGCTTATTTAAATAAATTACCATTTCTCGCCTATTTCAATTTCTTTTTTTAGCTTTACTTAAGGCATAATGGCCTATTAACTCGCTGAGGGCTTTAGGGCCTTATTAATAGGAGCTGGGTTGGAGTTACTCCCCTGAAGTCCTGACAGAGGAAAATGAAAAATGTGCCATAATAAACCACACATTGTCTCTATCAACCTACAAGAATACCATGGGGGCTGTGCAACGCTCCTGCGACTTTTGGTGGCTATGTATACCTTCATTGATGATTTCAAATTTCATGCATCCTAATTTATCTTGATAATTGTTGGAATTTAAGATGACGATAAACTTAAAAACCTTGCTCCTAAAAAGAGCCTTGACAGTCAACTCTCAAACCAGCATGAATAGATCTTTGTTCTGAAGGCGCCAAAACTAGAATTTATCAGGAAGCATCACACACACGTGATTTAATGTAAACACCTTCAGGAATCCCGTACCCACTTCCTAAATCATGAGAGGCGCCACCCCCACCGTTGCAGTCATGAGGACGACACAGTACAATGAGGGCGCTGACAAGGAGGTCAATCCAGAAGGCAGTAAAAGATCCAAATCTTTTGGGCCACAAAGATCCCTGAGGCATCATGTACCCACTTACCTATAGATATTGACACTTTCTGAAATAAGAAAAGTAGTCTATATTCTCTCCATATTTTCGTTTTTTTATCTCTACACTAATTTTCAGCTTCAATAGCATTTTTGATACTTAAAGTCAGTCAAGAAAACTGATAAACAATAGAAGTGGTGCTCACTATAGTGGGCTCCGAGCTGTCCTAAATGAAAACATCTATTAAGAACCATGAAGAAAACTAGCAGTCATGAAGATCAATCTTTTGATCAGTCAAGAAGCGTTGCTCAATGGATTAGTACCTTGCGGTATGAAGTACCGCCCATGCATCCTGAAACTTTAGAATTTTGTGCCATGTTCCAGTTCTCCCTGCCTTCATTTGTTTGAAATCAGTATCTACTTTTTATGAGAACCTTAACAACATTGCCAACAATTAACATATAGTATTAACTCAGTGGGTGCCAAATACAGCTCCTCCCAAGCCTCTTCAGTGCCCTTTACCATGCGGGATCTTTATACCTCAGCTTAGCTACCAGCGGGGGAACTGACCCTAGGAACTGAATGCTACCTTCATAATTTTGTTCACCTTGCTATTCATCACATCCTCCAGTTAGTCAGTTTGCACCATCATGAAATCTTCTGACAACTGAGGACCACCCAAACTTTAAACTCCCATGTTGCCAATCTTTACAATGTGGCCTCTTCCTCATTTATGACAACTGAGAAGCCATTATTGATAACTGACGATTATTCAACAAAGACTGAGGCAAAATTAAGGTGTCAGATAGCAGGCTTTCTGGCATCCTCAAAGACCAACTGCATCAGAATATAAACTCCTCTTGGCTGCTTGTAACCAGCGTCTTTACCAAGCTAAAGATCTGGTATGGAACCTACAACAACACTATCAGGAGCTGGCCTCTCATGACTACACCTCGAGGCGTGATGGACCTTAAGGGCTAGGGGCCCAAAGGTCCCAAAGTTTCTGAGTGTCCTGAAGATCCTGAAGGTCCCCATGGGCCTTAAGGGGCCCGGCCACATGTCACCTACTCCTGGAGACCCCAATAACCCTTGGTGAAAGGATGTTTTGGCAGCCTATTTACCTTACAAGATCAAATAAAGAATGTGGCACGAGGATGTAAACTCTAAGTAGGCGGAGTCCCCATTGACACTGGGGTCTCAACTAAGGCAAAATCAGGTTAAATGGATAATTTTAGCTCTTTCTCCAAGCTTAATGATAGTTGCATTTTTCAGCTTGAGAAAACCTGCTGAGGGTTTGAGACCCAATTTGATCAACCTGGAGAGTTAGCTTATTCTCCTGAGAATCAATATTCAAGCCCTAAAAGAGCACGTATCTAACAAGGCGTCTATTTCATCCCTTACAAAAACTGGGATGATATCCAAGAGGACCGCAAGGGCCTAAGACAATATTTGTCCAGAAGACCCCCATGACTTTGCAGAAACTGAGATCTCAGAGCCTGCACCCATCCCTGGTGTTAATACCATCTCCACTTCTCTTGTAACTAATTTTAAAACTAGTGTTATAATTTTTGGTTGCTACCATTAGAATATGCTTTAAGAGTCACACAGGCAAACCCACTGAATAATGGATGGATGATGTGAGGATCATCGATACTTGAAACAAATTAAAGATATAATGAAATTATGAAGCAACTTTCTCAGACCATAATACTTTATTCAATTTAATGTGAACATATCCCTTCTGCTTCGCTCTCTCAATACTACAAATAATCCTTTCTTCTATCGCCCCATCTCACTTATATATCAGAGAATTTGGATGATACCATTCCCTTGGCTTAAACTATTCGTTTTCGCCATACTCCCATTGGTTCTGGAAGAATATGGCATTCTTAGATTCTCTATCACCTTAGTTTGAGGCGATCTACTCAATATTCAATAAATGGCAACATTGCCTTATGCCTTATTTGGAGGAGATTTAATAGAAACTTTTTGACCAAAAATCGCCTCACCTTCAGGCGCTCAAGTAATTGTAACTAATAATTATGGTTGGTGGATTCTGGCCAATCCGCTGTAGCTATCCAGGGATATCATTCAGTCATATCAGAATCCTGACATCTAGTTTTAAGGAGAGAACTGCTTTTCTTTCCCGTTATTATCACTTTTAATAATAACATGATTCTACGCAATTTCTCCAAGATTGACAATCAACCTGGAATATGAACAAATTTGTCCGCAACAACACTAGTTGGGAGAAAGTGGCCAGCGCAAAAGGCCCAAAGCCCTTCCAACCTGCCGGGGGAATATGCCCCAGTGGAACATTGACACACCCACCCACCAAAAAGGGTGAGCACAACGCCACACCCAGAGTTTTGCAATTCCTGCAAAAAATGGGTGCATATACCAAAATTGAGCACTCTCAACCCTTATCCTCCCTTGAACATGGCCTCAGAATCATGGTCAGTGATACTTCCCTCAAGTCATGGGAAAAAATGGGGGAGGCCTTCTCTGCGACTTTCCCAAACACCATCTCAGTAAATTACAAAAATTTACACAGAGGATGGGTGGACGTCGGGTTCATGTCCGCGGAAGAAGTGGCAGAAGCAGCAAAAATTAAATTTCTTATAAAAACCAACAATGAAGACATAATTATTTGCACAGTGCACACACGATGGAATGAGGCAAACGACTTATTTATTGTGTTTGACCAACTTCTGAGCACCGTGCACCGTGATGTCCTCACGGACAAACTCTGCGGGGGCCTCAAAGGCTACGGAGTAATCAAACAATTTGAATTAAAAAATTTCCCCTCTTGCCCCACCTGTGCACAGGAAAGGCAATTGCCATTATTGAACCCAACCCAAGATGTGGCCGAGGACATCACCCTAATTCCCCACACAGTGACCATCAACCTCCCCAATGGCAGCGTATCCCACCCCTTCTGTATCACACCAGAGCACACCCCACCCATTTGCGAATTCTGCTCAGCAATAGGCCACAAGGACCATGCCTGCCTCATCAAATGTGGGATTGAAGCACCGGAATTCTGTGAAGACAATATGGATGAAACAAGCCCAACTTTTTGGAAAATCAAAGACTCTACTTTTGCCTTCTATTGGGGTGAAAGAGCTGATATCACCTTAGTTGAGCCCATCTCGCGCAAGGACTGACGTCGCGCACAGACCGCCCACAAGCAGGCCGCGAGTTCCGCCGATACCCAAGCTTGCACCATGATTTCCCCAGAACAGATTCAAGCGGATGCCATAGTAGCACAGCGGAACAACCAATCAGACCAAACACATAAAACCCAAAACAACCAAAATGAAGAAACCGTTAGACACAACCAATCAAACACACTCAACCAAGTGGGTGTAGATCAACATTGCACCACTGAAAATCCTCCCAACCAATCATATATGTTCAATGATGACATGGAAGACAACTTCAGCCAATCACAATGTGAGAAAACCTATGCACAGGAACCAACCACCCTGACCCACAACTCCCACCTATCAAACTCACAGGTAAGTGGCAAAAAAAATTTTCTGATGGGGCAAAAGCCAACACACGCCAAACCCAAAACATATGGAGTAATCCAAGCCAGAAAAAACCGAATAATGCCAGCTCCAAGATCGCCGATCAACACAATGATAACAATATGGCTAATCAACCTCACACTCGCAGTATGACTCGTGAGAAGGAACTGGGTGACCTCAGTGGGTCACCCCAGCGTTCCTGATGTGGGGACTACCACAATCAACATAGGGACGCTCAACATCGCAGGAGCCAAGGCCCCCAAGTCCTGGGCCAAAAAAATGGCTTTCCTGTGCCATGCTCCTTCCAGCCAAATCCTTTTGGACATACCATTGTGGGATGGTAATTCAAACAAACTGTAACCCTCCAGTAAAAATCCAAAACACAGCATCTCACCTGGAGGGATGGCTACTCCTAGCGGACCTCGAGTGGAATGGAGAAAATTTCGCCGTGGCATGTGTATATGCCCCAAATAATCTGAATGACCGCCAAAAATTCCTGTCTGATATCCTCTCAATCCCATTCCCTGAGGCAACATTTTTTGCGGGGGATTTCAACTGCTGGCTAAACACTAATACCAACCGCTGGCCCAAGTCTAGGGCTATACCCTGTGGCCACATGGAACTATGCATACTAAAGGCAACACTGGGCATATGTGACACCATCCCCAAACAAGCCCCCACCCTGGCCAACATGACAAGACCCCACCACAACAATAACCAGCTGGTCTCAATGACCCAGATTGACCTGATGCTCGCCCCTATAGACTTCCAGCACCGAGTATCAAACTTTACAACAACAATTATCCCTTTCTCTGACCATTGGATGGTCTCAATAATGCTATCATCCTCAGAAAAATACAAAAAACTGCCCACCTGGCACAGAGTTCACCTGAGCACCATCCACCTTCTGGAACTTAAACTCTGGATTGAGATGGTGCTAACAACATGGCAAGAAAGACAATCACCTGATGGAAATTGTATCGCCAAATGGGAAACTTTCAAGGCTCGTGCAACTAAGAAAGCTTGCCACCTAAATTCCAGAAAAACAGCTGCGATGTCCTGACAATCAACAAGGCTATCAGACAGCTTCAACACCTAGAAAACAATACACCTAGTGAGGGATACACCCCCCAATGGGGCCGCCTGTGGTTTCAACTATCAACACAGGTAAACTCC
The DNA here is from genome assembly GCA_022478985.1 of Massospora cicadina. Lineage (NCBI taxonomy): Eukaryota > Fungi > Entomophthoromycota > Entomophthoromycetes > Entomophthorales > Entomophthoraceae > Massospora > Massospora cicadina. Next base: position 38,594 of record JAKSZP010000669.1, read on the forward strand.
CTATTTAGAAAACACCAGCATTACACCGAAATATGCTATAAATCAAAATACATTTTATCTGGAGAAACTCACACAGCCCAATTTTTCCGCCGCTTTAAACCGATTTCAAAGTTGGCGACCTGCACACAGGTCCGCCGAATGGATGACACAATGGCATCCACACCATCGGAAATATCAGCTGAATTACACCGATTTTACACTGACCTGTACACGGCGGATTTCGCATCACCCAACAAAATTGAAAATTTTTTATCATCTGCCAATATCAATACCATAGCTGGCCAACCAGACCTGGCAGCACCCATAACAAAAGAAGAAATATGGGAGGTAATAAGATCAACCCCACGCAACAAGTGCCCTGGGCCTGATGGCCTCCCATATGAATTTTTCAAAAAATACTTCAAACATATCGCACCAATACTACTAGCAACTATGAACAAGTGCCTAGAAGACACAGCCCTTCTACCTGGCGGCCAAGATGCATACGTGGTCACACTTTTCAAAAAAGGAGACCAAGCAGATCTGAACAACTGGCGCCCAATTGCTCTCACCAATACTGATACAAAAATACTAACAAAAATTTTAGCCAAACGTTTGGGTTACATCGCCCAGACAACCCTCTCACACCATCAATTTGGATTCATCCCAAACCGCTCAATTTGGGATAACATCCATACAATTGCCAATATCTGCCAAGCTAACCCCACAGGCGCCCTTGCTTTCCTGGACCAAAAGAAAGCATATGACCGAGTACACTGGGGATACCTAGAACAATGTCTGAAGGCCTTCAACCTAACACCCCGCTTTATAAACTGGGCGCTCCTCCTAACGCGCTCAGCCAAGTTTGCAATCAGAGGCCCAGGCTTCCTAACTGACACCATCACCCCCCAAAGAGGCCTCAAACAAGGTGACCCACTTAGCCCCCTATTATACAACTTCACCCTTGACCCCCTTCTCCGCATTGCAAACTCAAAGCTCACTGGAATCAGGTTGGAGGGACAACCACCAACCAAAAGAGTCTCAGGCAATAGGGATGCCAGGACGATTGAGCGCATCATTCACCAATATGAATCAGTGAGTAATGCCATGCTGAACAAACAGAAAACAGAGGTAATTGTAATGGGCAAATTCAGCTCAAACTGGGCCCCACCCCCACACCACCACAGAAACCAACCAACCACACACCTAACCACACAACAAAGACCCAAGCCAATAAAACCACTGTGCTTACCCTTTGCACCCCACCCCGCCACTGACCCAGTCCGTCATCTGGGCATATGGCTAGAAGCTGGTGGATATGCTCTTGACACCATAGAAACCAACATATTGGACAACATCACAAAAAGAATGACATGTATGCGAAGGAATAAAGCCAGCCTAACCGGAAGAGTTGTATTAGCCAACTCCCTGATCCTATCAAAGCTATGGTTTGCTGCCCATGCGAACCTATCAGGCTGGAGACCATGTATGGCCCACGGAAGAAAGGAGGGATGGGGCTGCTCAACTTCATGGAAAGAGCAACGCAAATACTAGGCTCATGGATAGCCTCCACGACGTCACCCAACCCACCATCCTTCCACTGGGCTAAGGCAGCCCAAACAAATTTTGCAAGGGCATTACATCTGAGGTCCCCTTCCAACCCAAAGACCCTCCTATCCCCACATGTATGCTCCACAATGTGGCGATACATGCGCCGCACATACAGAACAGCTGACCGTACGTTCTCAATGTTCAAGACATGCGCCATCTGTGGCGGACCCAACACACTAGCACATTGCCTAGAAGAATGCCCGCCATCTGCGCATATCTGGGCCAACGTGATGCACTTGTTTCAACAACCACCCACAACCAAATTCCGACTGTCCCGTGATATCATGGCACTCAACATGACCTCACCTATCCCCCAGACACTGAGGGCCCTAATTGTGTGCATTGCAATATGGTCTATTCACACAATTATCCTCGACGCATTCAATGATGTCTTCCACAACCTTAACCAAACCATCGTCAGGCTCCACAACCATTTGGCTACCCACTTCCAAGCCTGGCTGTTCAGCTCACTCCAACACAAATGGAAGAAACGGATGGGTACATAAATTCCAATCTGGTTCCTCCGATATGACACTGAAAACCTCACAGTCTCCATAGGCGGTACACCCTACTAGCCAGGGTCGCCATACCACCCAAGGTCTAGTCACCCACCACCCGTGGCCCCCAGCCACACCAAAGTGTGCCATTTCATATTCTGAGTTATCTTTAATTGCTTTGCTCTCTTTTCTCGCTTCTGTTTTCTCCGCCTCTTCTTTTCTCCTACATATTGGATGTGTCTGTCCCCTGGTCGGCCATCCTTGTAAAATTAAAATAGTTTTAAGGAGAAGTTCACCCTGACGGGAAAGCATCTCTTCTTTCCTATATGTCTATGAGAGTTCCTTGGAAGAGGTCACCAACTTGCAAAAAGTGAAGCATATCCACTCCTGGCTTAACAGCACCACTCAGGATATCAGGACTCCCACCTGAAAGAGTGCAACACCTGGAAGCAGTTAAAAGATGCCTTAGTCTAAAAATTTTGCAGCATTAAAACCCTGGCCAATCAAAGACAAGAATTCATGGGTATCCGCCTGAATAAAGGGGAGAGCCCTGTGGAGTTCGCCAGCTGTTCCCACATACAAGCGCAACCCATGATCACCACAAATTGTATTACATTGGATGACGCCATTACCGCTGTCATCTCCACATTGGGATCCTATAGTGAGGTTCAAATTCATATAATTGACCAAAAGAATGGTTTTATGTGCATATAAGAAATTAAGGAAGCTTTAACAAGACCCCTGTGATGATCCTACATCCTAAGATCACCACTTCAACCTCCTCCAAATGTCCTCAAGTCCTTGTGGTCAAAAGCCATAAGTATCCTTAACCCCAATGCACCTTCTGCAATGGCTTTCAGCACAGTGCTAAGACATGCTGGAAGCAACTTTCTCAGGAGGCTGAGAAAGGGCCGTCAGTATGAAGGACGAGGCGTTTCATGCTGACATTCCTACCATGGTTCAAGAATCATCCATGACCTCTAACAAACCTGAAGCTCTCATACATGAAGGGCAAGTTTCAATACCTGGTGATGTTAAAGAGATTTATACTGCTTACTCTTTCTTTGATGACTCTCTTATATCTCTCATGCTACCTCCACAGTTTGGAAGTCTGGTTACCTGAATTGCTGTTTAAGTGCATAAGATTCTGGCTCTTACTACAGTCAATGAAGGTTCCCCTGTACATTTTATATTGTCCAAGTTGATAAAATGTATCAGGACCACTCCATACTTGCCACATAATATGGAGTACTCAAATCTGTAACACATTGTACATGATCAATAGGGCCTATCCTTCCATAACTATCTGATTTGGGAAGATCTATGTAAACTCCCTGCTATAAAATTGACTATGGGCTCAGCTAGTGTTCCAGGCCAACCATTATAGAGACTGGTTGACCCTTTTCCGTTTCACCTTCATAGGCGTACTAACCCCCTGTGAGTCTGCGTCCAACCCGCCAACGCAGCAGACCAACAACTCTGCCTTAGCCCCAGGGTCTGTAGTGTGCCCCAGTGAGTCCTGCCACCATCCTGGGTGGCCAAGGCATTACCGCGCTGCATCCCACAGGGTTGACAGCCATTTGGCAACGTCGTTGGTGTCCAGTTGTCCAGGCTCCCGCCTGTTCCTCACAAGGGGAAGGTATGGGAGCTAACAGTGTTGGCCACTCCAGGTGCATTACCTCGTGCCAACTTCAGGGATCTCTAGTCACATTTCCTTTTAACCTAGCTGATGAACTACAAAAAATTAAAAGTAAATAGGCGAAATAGGGATCTTTATTTGGATGGAAGAGTAACAATTTATACTATAGACTCCTGCGCCTATAAAACCCTTAATCCACCCAATCAAGAACTTCTATAAATCCTCAATTATTTATGGTAAAAATTTCCTCCCAATACGCTCATATATTCATCAAATTATTAGATTAGGTTGATCCATCCTCAGCATGAGTCACCAGCCAATTTTATATAATTGATTAATATAAATAAAACTTTGAGCATCCTCAGCATAAGTTTCCAATGCTCAAAATTAGTCAGCAGAACCATAATCGACCAAATTGGTAATGGATCATCAGCTTTCCTCTGAAAAACCACAAAGACCCTCAAATTGACATTATAGCGGTGAATGTATATTCCAACGAGCCTAAATCAATTTTAATAAATATAAAAATAAATAATATTGTACTAGGCGGTTAGCCAGTAATCATGCCTGAATAACTGACACCCCTAATTCTGATATAATTGAAAGGATCCATCAGGTTAATCTCTTGATACTCCCCTCACTGTCACACTGGATAACCCAAGCTATGAGCTTCTTCTTGGAACTCATTTTATCCGAGACTAATCTGTAGTGGTACACTATTATGGTGGATTTCTATCCCTAATGGGACATCAAGTTACCCTAATTATTAGTGACTTCTCATGACACCAAGGTGGAGGTCTAAACTAAGCCTTTAAACTTGAGAGTGAAAGCTGAAAAGAAAGACTCAAGTATCACATAAGGGACACACATGTCCAGCTTAAATCACCTACTGTTGAAAAGAGGTCATGCTGATCTACTTACCTAGGGAAGCTACTATAATTTCAAATTCCCAAATTATTGCCAAAATCCAGATCTGCATTAACATACCGTCTGGATACCTGCTCAAAATATGAGGTCTAGATAACCCATCCACCAAGAAGGTACTAACCTGCAAGGGGATTCTAGTCCAGCTTACGCCAGATCTATATCAGTGTTGTTAACTAATATTACTGATAAACCTATAGTAGTGGTTCCCAACTGTCCCACCGCATATTTCCATCTCCTACCCAGTAGAGGTGTCAATAATGCCCTCAATTTTTGGAAGACTAAAATATTTTGGTTTAGAGACGCCCCATCAGAGGCTTAGTTGACATTAGTATCAGAAAAGATCTCATCGGAGAACAACAACTCCAAGCTCAAAAATTATTAGAGGAATACATAGACATATTTTTCCTCAACCTACAACTTTGAAAAAATGAGTGTCTCTATAACATGTGGAGACTGGGGATACTCCCTCTTTTGGTCTTGACATTTACAAAAAAGTAAGGTTGAAGAGGCCCAGGTGTTGGGATTTTTGCCCATATTCCCAGCCAACTAGATTGCCAGGGATTGTTAGGGGATGATTCCTTAAAGCGAAAATAATTGGATATCAGTTGACCCTGATTTTGGGGTAATAATGTTCAGGTGATTTTAGATTAATCGCCTAGGTTTGATCTGTCAGGGATCAATCCAGACAAATGCTTAATATCTCATTGGGCAGGGTTGCCATCAAAATAGGGCATCTGATAGTTGATTAACTATCAGGTGTACCAATTGGGATTGGTCAGCTTATATCACCAACCAATTGGGTTTTCAAGGATCAAGTTGCGAGGTGAATGATGCCACCTGCAACTAGCAAATCAATCATTTGGTTTGTGACCTGTCTTAATGGGTAACTAGTCCCATTACCTAAGCAGGTCCCTTTCCAAATATGTCTGGTTTCTGGGATCAAGAGGAAAACGTTAGGGACACGTTTTCTGACACTTTAAGTTTAGGTCTTGAGGATGTCTGATGGAATTCTATCCATGATGGGGAAGACCATCGCTGCTAAGATGAGGATAGTAATTCAATGGCAGTGGCTGCCGTTTCATTGAGGAGGTGCCAACTTAGGATTGGGTGCTAAATTCTGCATTATAAATTCCCTTAAGAATTCACTTATAAAAAAGAGTAACTACCAGATCAATTACCAGAGTATTATCTTAGTATAATTATCAGATTCCATTATAAGTTCTACCCTTTCTCATGGAAATTATTGCTGTGTGCTTTAAATGAGAGACTCTTTAGTACAAAGAGTAAGTATCTGAGTGGGGATCCAGAGAAGAGGCTGAATCAAATTAGGGATTGCTACCAACTGTGTGTCATAGAGAGAAACCATAAACAGAGATCTGAGCATGGATCAAGTTAGGTGGTACCAAGG
>JAKSZP010000670.1:0-44538 GCA_022478985.1 Massospora cicadina
CCTAGTCGGCGACATGAACTGTTGGCTAACCTCACCAATGGACCGGTGGCCTCCCTCACCCCATGCCCCACAGGGTCATGTTGAACTACGCGTTCTAAAGGACACCCTTGGGTTAATGGATGTGCTGCCATGACATGCCCTGCTGCTCGAATACATGATGCATCCCCACATCCACAATGGCCAATTAAGGTCCATGACCCGCATTGACCTTATTCTAACACCAGCGAAATTCCAACCCCACATCTCCCACTTCAAAACAACAAAAATGGAATTCTCCAACCACCAACTGGTCTCGATAACATACCACCTACCTGTCACAGTTGCTAAGGCCCCACATTGGTGCAAAATCTGCCCCCCAAGCTCGCATTGCCAGGATTTTCCATGTGTGTGGAAGAGGCAACTTTGGCAAACAAGTTTGTTGCACCGTTTTGCGTGGACCCCATTTCCACATGGGCAACTTTCAAAGAGGACACCATCCGCCACTCTCACCATCTCTCCTCCAGATGCTCATGAGCCAATTGGTGGTTATCTCGCGCGCTCTGGCAGAATTGGCACACTTAGAGTCCAACATTCCAGCTACAGGACACAGCCCTGCATGGGGCTGGAAGTGGGTGGAGGTAGCCGCCCACCTCAACGCACTCGAAAGGCAACACAAACATTGGGTTTGTGTCCAATACAGGGCCACATGCATCACTAAAGGTGACAAGTGCACCGCATATTTCTTTAAAAAAATTTTTGCACCACGCCAGAGTGTGGCCTGTACACAGGTGCAAAGATCAGATAATTCTATTGTAGATACACCGGCTGAAGTGGCAATCGAAATGCAAAAATATTACTCCAAGTTGTACTGAGCTGAACCAATTCAGCCGGCCAAAGTGGCGGAATTTCTCAACTGAGCTCATATCTGCACCATTTTTGATACCCGGAAATAATGAATTTAATTACTCCGAATGAATTATGGACAGCCATTTGCGGTGCACTAAACCAAAAATGCCCAGGCCCAGATGACATTCCATATGAGTTCTACAAAAAATATTTTAAATATATATCTCCACTTCTGCTTGCCTCACTTAACCAAAGCCTGTTGGAAACGCGCCTCCTACCAGGAGGACATGAGGCCTTTACTGTCACACTCTTCAAGAAAGGGGATAAGCTGACTTAGCCAACTGGCGCCCCATTTCTCTAACAAACACAGACACCAAAACCTTAACAAAAATCATGGCTAACAGTTTAGGGACTGTAGCATCTGCCACCATCTCCCCAGAACAATTCAGTTTCATCCCCAGAAGGTCGATTTGAGATAACGTGCACTCTGTGGCTAATGTATGTCAGTCCACAGCCTCTACGGCACTTGTATTCTTGGACCAACAAAAGGCCTATGATAGAGTAAACTGGGAATACCTAAGGGCCTGCCTCCATCAATTCCGCCTACCACCTCGCTTCATCAGCTGGGTGATGCTTACGGAATCTGCAACAATGGCAGTGCGCGGCCCAGGTTTCCTAACAGAAGTAGTCCGCCCTCAAAGGGGCTTGCAACAATGGGACCTCCTCAGCCCACTCTTATACAACTTCAGCTTTGACCCACTACTGCGAAATGTGAATGCCCAACTCACTGGGGTCCATGTGCCAGGCCAAGCCCCAGTCAAAATATTGGCGTTCACAGATGATTGTGTGGTTGGGGTGTCTAATAATCAAGATGCACGCGCGCTTGAAGCTCTCATCCAGGAATATTCCTGGGTAAGCAACGTGGCACTGAACGCCTCCAAAACTGAAATCATCCTCCTTGGTCAGTTTCAGAACTGCTGGGCCCCAGCAATTAGTTCTCAACCTGGACCATCTGCTCGCCCACGTCCACGCCTTACTAACTCAACACACACCGCTCCACTGGTGCTCCCCTTTGTGCCACGCCCTACCATAGGACCGGTGCGCCATCTGGGCGTGTGGATGGAGGAAGGCGGATATGTGTCAGCAGTAATGGAGTGCCGTATTCTGGACAACGTGACGAAGTGAATCACCTCTCTCAGAGCCCACCCTACTTCCATTACTGGCAGGGTTGTTTTAGCCAACTCTATGCTCCTATCCAAAGTCTGGTTTGGAGCCCACGCCATCCCCTTCTCCCCAAGCTTCTTCAAATCCTTGTATGCATTGCTGCAAGGATGGCTTTGGTCAGGCCGCCCTCCACCAGTGCGGCTAGAGGTCATGTTTGGCGCTCATCATCATGGTGACATGGGCCTGCTTGACTTTAAAGCCTATGCTGCCAAGATCCTGGGCACCTGGATCGCGGCCGTCACCGCCCCCACACTCCCATCCCAACACTGGTCCTGTGCAGCCCACTCCAACTTCTCCCAAGCCTTGGGCCTCAACAATCCATCAAACCCCCATTCCCTGATGAAATACCTCGCATCACACACATCGGCCACAGGTCCTCACGGGAAAAAAACCCACTACAAACGAATCCTACTCCCCATGCGGAGTGCAGAGTGGAGAATTCGTATTAGCGGACATACAACCCAAAGAGGCCGCCCCTCTCCTCAGTTCACACAAGAGGTACAGGGGCTACCCATCCATGATGGCGTGATCCCCATTTGACCCCATGTCCTATCCAGAGTGGACTACCTGGACATGATGGACATCCCTTATTCCATTGAGACCCAAAAAACAATCTGGAAATATGTACATCACTCTCTGTTGCAGCCTCAAGTCCGCTCCCATGTGTGGCGCTGCCTGAGGTGGGTGTATCGTACAGCTGAGCACTCTAACGCTTTACACTCATCCTGTGTCATGTGCAGCCAGTATGGAACGCTGTTCCACCGCCTGGAGAAGTGCCCCACCTCTAAAGTGATATGGCGTGAAGTTCAACGTCTGCTGGGCCAGGATCAAACGCATCCCTTCAGTCTGTCAAGAGATATGTTTGCTCTATCAATGGCCTCCTCCATACCACCCTCCCTCCGTGCTCTGGTGGTTGCAATCGCCATGTGGACCATCCACACGATTGTCTTAGATGCCATCGCAGGCTCCACCCCCACCCTCCCAGAAACTGTCCACAGATTCCGGTCTCATTTGGTGGACCACTTTCAAGTGTGGATGTTTGGATACCTCCCACCGTGTCACCAACAGCTGGTCTCCTCCTGGTTCCCAGTCTGGTTCATCAAATCAGACCCCTTCCTCCACACTTGCTCAATAGTGGCTACGGCCCCTTCACACGTTCCCTCCCCCTCCAATAAGTGGCGTTCCCGCTGGCAACAAGAGATAGCATCGCTTCTCTGGGGTGCCTCCCCCAATACTAAGTTTATCTATCCTGAGTCATATTTGGAAGTGTCCGTCCCATGGTCAGCCTTCCCCACAATAAATTTAAAATTTCTCATCTTGGGACCTAATTTATAGGGGGTTGCTTCACGAAGATTCCAGTGGTTATTAGAATCTAATATGAGCAACAAATTCTTCATTTTTCAACAAAATCAAATTTTTTTGAATTTGGCCATACTTCTTAACCACATATCTTGTGATTTTCTGGGTGTTAAGTTTGATTCCCGCCTGGTCTTTTGCCTCAAATAAGCCGTTTTCCTCAGCCCTGGCTGGCAAAGCCAAAACCCATTTTTTGTCAATGACCTTAGATAGGTCATTGGTGGTCCTTAGGGCTTCTGGTCTCTGCCCCAAGGGCTTTTTGGACTTGGCTTTAGAAGGGCGGTTAATTCCAGGAAATATGTCACTAGCTGTGACAGTTACAGAATTTGCCAAATAAGTAAATTTTTGTTTTTGCTTAACAAAAGCTTAACTTTTGGCATGGTTTTGGGAAATTTATCTGTCTGGATGATATGCCTAACTTATTGATTATGTATCATTACTAACAGTTAATATTGAGTTAGAGCAATTAAAAAATTTAATACAATCAATATGGGTTGACGCTAAGCAATCTGACCTCAGCCAATTTATAGGAACTCCGGTGGAACTTCCAGTCACTAGATGAGCACAATGGAAATTGGAGAAATTGAGTAGCTGAGTGGGTGGTTCAATGAGTGGCTGAAGAGATGAGTGAAAAGGTGGAAATGAAGACTTTAAAGTAGGTAGTTTTTAAAGTTGATAACATGTAGTGGATTCTACAATGTGAAATCTGAAGGTTAGAACAAGAGTGGACTCTGCTATTAGAATTAAAGTTTAATATTGTTAAAGCATTCAACATTATTTTTATAATTTATTACATTTGTTTGAGGAATAGCCCTCTTCATATCAACTTTTATGTTGCAGCTGTGAGAAGTCTTCCTGTGAAACCCTCTGGCGGATTATAACATATTCCACTAAATTTTATAAAACATGGATTTTGTTTAAAAAATCATTTGAAACCATTGTAGCCTTCCCTATAATGATGCCCAAGATGAGAAATCCGCTTTTCTCAATACAAAGTTAAGATTTAATAAAATTTTAGGATAATTTGCTTAAGTTTTCCCACAAATTATTAAATTTTTAATAGAAAAAATGTTTAAAACTTTCCATGATGACCAAACTATGCTTCTAGCTCGTGCTCTGACCTCCCCTTTAAAGAAAAACTGCCCCCACTCTATGGCCTATACTGCTGGGTCCGCTGCATATATTTTTTACCGCCTTTCACTGCAGTACTTAATCAAACTCCCTAAACTCTTAGTGACTCGTGACTCTGATAATTTGTTTCAGTTTTATCTAATTTTTCACCAGAATTTTATTTGAAAACAAAATTGAGATAACCTGTGACGTTGCTTCCTCCTGATTGTCCATTTTGCCTATTTTGGCACCTTTTGCCTGGCACCCTCCCTCTTGTGACCTCCTGTGCTCCGTTTCCATTACAGGTCAGTGTTTCTGGACTTACTCTACCATTACAACTAAAAAGAAAATTTTTTGTCTCTAATATTCCACTAAGTCTGCAGCATGGCGTTTTGTGAGCATTCACCTTAAATACTATTTGAACTTGCTTAGTTCCCATGGCATCTTTTCCAATTGCTCTAGTCAGTTGTATGCATTTTGGCCCAGAAGTTATTTGGAAACATACTAAAAATTGCCTAGGAATTTACATCCTGATAGTACCCCACTGTGCAAATTTTAGGCTGATTTGCCCCTAAAGTTTTCCTCCAGCAGCCTCTTGTGACCTACTTCCATTTTCTTAAGTTAAAACCTAGAATCAATCATCAATTTTGTTTCCTGTTAGTTTTCTAAAATTATCTAAGCCCTTTTAGAGTTGACCTTAGTAATTCCCACTAGGTAAATATCATCTTCTCCTTCCAAGTATTGGCCATATAATTTATAGAGTGACGCACTGAAGGCATTACACAAACCATCTAGTACTAAAAAAGGCATTGCACAACTTTCCCTACTTAAAAAAACTCATACAGTGTGCAGTACCTGTTACTACCCAGCTATCTACATCCCCTCCTGAGTCTTTAAATTTGGAAAGGAGAATTTAGACTAGCTGTTTAAGCTTAGGCTCATCATAAGTCATAAGGAAAAGAGCTTAATGTTCTGCTCAAGCAACTTCTTCTCTATGATATTTATATGTGAGCTAACCAGTGGCTGCTCAACTTAAGTGAAAAACAGAACTTTCATGGAAATTCTTTCAGCTCTGGATTTTAATAAACCCTGTGGAAATCTTCCTGACACAACTAAGGATTATAACTCCTTTGTCCACGTGTCCCAGGGAGACCTTACTACTAACCAGTACCTGAGTCTGTTTAAAGATAAAGCTTCATGACTGAACTCCTTTAAATTGTTTAAAGTTGCCCCCCTCTTCAAGTCCCTAGACAATCACTTGACTTCATTGTTCATCTGGGATAACTCCCTCATACTTTAGCTGAAACTTGATTCACTAATGCATTTATGCTTTTCAAAAGCTTTCACCCTTTTCAACCCAACTGCAGTGCTGAGCTTCAGATACTAGAACTTGACAACTCAATCTCAGTTGTATTTTCTCAGGGGTCCTTCCTTAATGATCCTTATTCTCATTGAGTCTTAGATCCCATTGTGACTTACCTTAATGAGAGTCTTTCTGTCATGGATTCTCTTATTTGGTGTAAGTCCAGGGGACACCATATTCCTCAAACAATAGGATTTCTGTTATGCACTAAAAAGGGTATGAAGAAGGCGGCCGTCCATCTTGTGACCCAGGGCGATTTTGCCCTGTGTATGATGAGAGGTGGGTAATGGCTTACCCCATCAAAGTTACCCCCTTTCATCTTACCTCACCACCAAAAATGGTGCAGCAGATCATGGGTATGTGTGTGGAGGTGGCGGCAGTGAGAGGTCACCGCCAGTGGGAAAGTGGTGTAAATCTCTCCCCCTCAACAATCTCATGTTCCAACAAGGGGCCATTAAATTAATTAAATTTGAGGTTTGATGCAATCAAGTCATTTGTGGTACAATTGGGTTTAAAGCACCACCAATGTGTTTCCCTTCCACTGAAGGAGGTGGCCTAACACAGCGGGTTTATGGACGTTAAATTTTTTTAATATCCAATGGGTTCTTTCATATGTGGCCTGGACATGGGCATATTGAGTCACCTGTCAGATGAAATTTTACTGATCTGCTAAGCGGAATTGTGGTGGAGGTGATTTTTTGTGGTAAAATTTGAGTGAGATTAACTGGCCAGCATGAGTTCAGAACTGGCACTAATAGTTGTAAAATTCCAATCTTCAGATATTGATTAGGATCATGCTAGTCTCAGTTCATAATAATTATATTTATTCCCCAAGACCCCAATTTAAGACAAACATCCTCCACAGATATGTTTGTTGATCATTTTTTCTCTTTTTTTTAATTAAAAAAATTTTTGCTCAAAGTTTTCCAGTTATAATTTTATTGCTTATTACAGCTGCGACCCAATAAGTGCCATGTTCCCCAGACTCTTTGATAATGGGGCCATAGTTCCATCATCACAACGTTGCTTCCATCTCTACTCAAATGGGGATATCTTTTAATGGCCCTTGGTTTGTCCCCAATTTTGGACGCTACCTAGAGTCAGAATGTACCATTGCTGTTGTAGACTCTTTCTCCCCTTTGGAAAAAGCTTTGTGACTTCTCCATGTGATTGGCAACCCATAGCACCACAGTGAATTTGGGGGTCCCTGTGGTCCCAAAAAAACAACTCCAGCATCTGTAGTTGCCATGGCAGCCTTGGTGTGATTGTTAATAGGTATAATGGTTGTGATGGTTATTGCCACCATTCCACAATCGCTTCCCCTCCCTTCCCTTCAAATATCAGTTCATATGGATGGCTATGACACCCACATTCTGGCTTTTATTCTGTATGTTTACTCACTCAACTGGCAGGCTAGTCTCGCTTCATTATCCAGCTCCATTACGTAATTGATTGGTCATTAATGTCCTCCATATCCAACCTTCCTTTAGAAGTAGGGGACGTTGTAGTCTTGTTGTCTCACATGAACCTACAGTTGGTGCTTAGTTTGGTTCTGTTTGTGTGGTCAGTTGGTGCATGGCTCAGGTGCTTCCGCATGGTGGTGATGGAATTCCTTTTTGAGTATTTCCTCCTGCAGGAGCCAGTTCCAGTCTCATCTCACCCTAGGGGGGTGGTTCATCTGTCCCTTCTGTGAAAATTGCAAACCAGGTTTTGGATGTCCTTTCCATATTGCAGTTGTGGTTTTTGGTCAATATGGCGGCTTCCTCCTCCATAATGGATGTGCAACTGAGTGTGGATTTTTTGGACATAGAGGTGGGGGATGCTCACCATTGGGTGCGCAGGCCTTTATGCTTGGCCAACCAAGTGGGAGTCTCTACTCCTTTGATTACATTGGTGTAACCAGTAGTGCACGTGCCAGTATTAATATCAAACTTCTGTTTCAAAATTTTCATTCTGGGCGCAGAGGCATATGATCTGGCTTTGTGGAGGCTTTCTGCAGCGAGGCTCATGGACATGAGCTTCCATTTGACGTTTTAGCAGCATTATTTCGTTCCACATGGGATCCATTGACTGCTAATCATTCTGCCTGGGAAACCTGGTTGGGCTTACTAGATCAGGATTGCATGGTGGCTAACCCCATTGGTGCTATGCTACAGCATGCATAGGGCAGGGTGGTAGGTGAAGTAAGCAGGTACCCACCAAAGCAGTTTTGAGTGAGGTGTTAGTTGACAAGTCAGCATGTGCATTGTCTCTCTACCAGCGTGCTAATTCAGGCCATGCTCTCAGGGTGTGTGTTTTGGATCCAGAGGAAGCTCCAGGTTCTCCTCCTCCTTTTATTTCTCCTTCCATTGCTCTGGCGCCAGTTGGTGAAGCGGTTCCTGTGAAAGACCTGGTGCCCTGAATCACGTGGTCCCCCAGTTGTCAGCATCTTGGCGCAAAGAAATAGAAGATTCTTTCTGCAAAAGGTTTCAATTCCTCTATTACTCCAGTCTCCCTGTATGACTTAGCAATTATTACCACTCAGAAATAAGTGTCCCATGAAGTGGCCAATAAACAGGAATTTACTTAATTTTTGTTGCAGATAGAAATTATTCTGGGTGTGAACAGGGTGTCAATTGAGGCACTTGTAGACATGGAAACAGTGGGAACTTCATGTGTCTAAAACTGGCGCAGGATCTCTATTTGGACCTGGAAGTGAGGGATTCAGTGCTGGGCTCTTCCTCTGAACCAATTGCTTTGTACAAAATACAGTTCCCCAGGCCTTTTTTGATGTACCAGCTCTGTATCTGTGATTGGTTTGCCGTGGTTCCGGAACTGCTCTTCCTAGTTATTCTGGGAATGATGTAGTGACGTCAGCGCAGATTTACATTAGCCTGGACTCAAAAGAACATTATTTTTACAGATACCCATTTGTTGGGGAGTTTTTCCTTAATGTTACACTTACTACGGAATGGGGGATGGGTTCCATCACATCAAATCTTTCTCCTGTGGGTCTTCCGCCAGACTTTTCGCTAGCATTGGTAGTATATTAGAATATATTTGAGCCTGAGAAGGCTAATTGCCTTCTGGTGCATATGGAGTATGACCTGAATTTACGTTTAACAATAGCTGTGATCAAAATCTAATGTCCCTTGTATCCATGCATTGAGCAGGAGGACAAGGCGTTGTAAGTATGGTTGGAAGATATGCTCAAAAAGGGCGGGTTTCTAAGCAAACATCTCCCATCATGTCTCCTAGAGTTTTCACTCAGAAGGTCAACTGAATGTTGCACCCCTCCATCAGCTATGGGATTTTTATAAACATACCAATCATGATTCATAACCTCTACCCCTTGAGCAGAAAACTAGCTAGGAGATTGCTAAATACCAGGTTTTTTTAAGCTCAATCTCATTAACGCATTTAGTCAGATCAGCTTAGCTGAAGGCTAAGAGTGGCATATGGCGATTTGGACCAGAAGGGGCATATTCTAATTCTGCGTGGTGCCTTTCAGCCTGAAGAATGCCCCAGCCACATTCCAGAATATGATTGATAATGTTCTCAACAACCTCAGGTTCACCTGCATAGTGGCATATATTGACGAAATCATCATGCACACCTTTAACCCTGAGCTGCATGAGAAGTACCTGAAGGCCGTTTTGGCTGATTTGCACAAGGTGGAACTTTACTTTAAGCTCTTCTCCAAATGTGATTTTTTCTGAAAGGAGGTTAACTTTTTTGGGTAAACTGGTCTTTAAAGACAGGTATGTCTTTTTCCTAAAATCTTGTGGCGGTACTTAAGTGCCTATCTTATGACCCAGAAGCAGTTGCGGAGCTTCTTGGATAAGATCATCTTTCTGAAGAAATCTTCTCCCACCCTCTCCCAGCTTGCTGCACCACTGCACCCCTTGACTGGGTAGAAATGTTCTGTTATGATAGGTAGATAAACTAATTGGCATTTAATGTCATCAAATGAGGTGTTTTTGGTGCCTCCAGCTAACAGGAACTTGAACCCCATCAAACCATTAGTTGTATTATGTGACGCCTCATCAGATGCTATGAGGTGGTATTGGTTCAAGTGCATGTGGTTTGGAACAACCTTCAACTACTTTTTATACACTAGTTCACTTCTTCCAAACAGTACTGAGCCATTTAAAATAAGGAGTTGCTGCTGTGGTGTGGTCTCTTACTCAATTGTGGTGTCTTCTTCAAAAACGCATGGCATGAGGTGACAGTGCAGATGGAAGATCAAGCCCTTATCTATTTTTACAAACTACAAAAGATGGAGCATCACCATGCCCAAACAAATAAAGATCTTTGCAGTTTTAACTTTAAGCACATGTTCAGAAGGGGCTTTGAAAGTCCCTCCTGTTTGTTGAATTGCAACCTGTATTGAGTCTGGAAGAGGCGGATGAGAGGGAGTTAATCGTGTTAAAAATTAAGTGTACAAATATTATCTGCTGAAAAGTGTACAGGAGTTAACACCTGCTCATACAACAGGTGAACAATATGATGTTTGCTGTCCCTTGAATAATTATGTTAAATTAGTATGATGGAGACTAAGCGCTCTGAGAACCACAATTTTTATTAATCTGCAGAGTCTTTTATGATTTACCTTTTAACATCTTTTAGCTTCCAGAATCTCTCAGTAGCTACCAACTTAACAAAACCCCTCTTTTCCCTTCGTTTTTTCATCTTATGCACATCTTTCTGGCCACTCTCTGGCCCATCTTCGCAGCTACTCAGCTTCTACAACTTCTATTGTACTTGTATCTTCATTGGAGTTTCAGAAGAACTCTCATATTATGTCAGATTTGTATCACTTAACGCCTTCTCATCTTGCAAATAGTAAGCTATAAAATGCTGTAAACCTAAAATAGAAGATAACCGATGCTACTACATCAATATTTTAGGCTTATTATCAGTCATATCAAATTTCCCAACATTATACCCCCTTTGAATGGATGATAATTCAGTGGTTCCATGTATTATAATGACCTACTTAATTTTTCTGGTTTCCTACAAGCACCCAAGCTCCCAAATCCCAGAGGATCTTCTTCAATTATGGTGTGACAGAGAGGTAGATGACCCTGGCCAAATTCCATTGCCTAGAACTATCAGTTTTTTAGCTATTAAGGAGTGCCTGATATAGATGCTGCAACTGTTTTGACGCAGGAGGAGCTCCTTCCTGAGTTTGTGATCATATGGTATCCTTGTGTGCCCCTTTTGGTGATCTCATGGTGCAGCTGAACTGGGGTGGAGAGCGGAGCAGTGGTCCTTCATTTTATGAAGTGGCACGGCCCCTGGTGGATGGCTTTAGACATCTAGTTCTTCCACCTATTACTGAAGCTCATCTATCATTACTATTAGTTTTCTAGATGCTAGGCTTCACATGGTGGGTGTTAGATAGCTGGTCAGAATATTTACCCACTCAAAAAATACTACCGCTTGCTGGGGGTGAACTTCCTGAACATCTGGATGACTTGCATGCATTCTTGGGTGTCTACCGCGTTTGCAGCGCAGGACGCCAATAACCCAAACCAATATCTCCCAATAATGGCGCTTCTCAGGAACATGGGTCTCACCCACCCCCAATTTAAGTTGGCTTCAGTGATGGAGCATCATCAAGTGGTTCTGGAGTGGACTCATCAAGAGGCCTATATTGTGTCCACTTCCTTCACCCATGCCTATACCAGCCTGGATGATTTCCTCATGGATTGTCTGGTAAACAGTGCATCCTTTTCCCCTGGAGCTGGATCAGAACTTTTCAATCGCTTTCAGCTCCAGCTATCTCACCCTAGTTTTTTATCCCTTGGTGTCCTAAAACACTAGCAGATGTGGTTGCATTCCTTACTCCTGGTGGCCCAGGTGCACAACTATTTCGATCTAACCACCATGTTGCTATCTCATCCACGTCTTTCTCTCCTCCGGTGACTCCTCCTCCACTGACCCCAAAAGATCCAATTAATCTTAACCTCCTGAAAGATGGTGGAAGAAATAAAGCGTGCATCTTAGAAGAAGAAAAAGAGTTGGCGAGGTGAACTTGAGACAGCCTAACAGCTGGAGACTTTACTAAATAAATACTGGCTTATTCCACCCAGTAATGTAGTTATAACTATTTTATTTAGTTTTTCTTTTTTAGTGGTGTATTCCCAAAAGAGTCTTTGCATGCATTCAGTTGACGATCTGTTTACTAACTGTGTCTTTGATGGTGTATGTGTTGGCACTGGTTTTTTATATTACCTAAAAGGTCCAATGCATATACTAGCCAACTTGTTCCCTTATTCAAACCCATGTTGATCATGGAATAGGACCATCTCTAAGGTCACAAACTGCAAGAGTTCGTTACGCCATAGATGATCAGCATCATGATTTCTAATTTTTTTGCTAGATTGGTTGAGTACGCTTTGGTTTGGAGTTTGATCAGCGTAGAGGTCAAAGCTATCAAATAGCGCTGCATATCAATGTCGCCAGTATATTATGCAAATGAATATAGTAGTGCATGCAGTTCTGGGTGCCTTCCATAAAGCGGATGGAAAGAATTCTTCTTAGATGCAGAGTGATAACTAATTCTGTAGGCAAAAACGGCAGTGGAGTGGAGGAAACTCCAAAATGACGGTATATCTGCCACCAGCTTCCTGAGTATGTTTACCAGTGTTCCATTTTCATTCTTGACCAGTCCATTAGACCCAGGATGGTATGGGTTCTTTAGAGTCCTGCAGATGGCCATTAACTCATTCAACTGGGGAGAATTATATGGTAAAATTGGTACCTTTGTCAGTGAGTGTGAACTATGGACAAAAAAAGCCGTTGAATTATGCACTCCAATATGAACTTGGCCACAGTGACCGCCCCTAATATTTGATCGCACATGCCTCTACCACCTTGTCAAATGATTTATCGCTACCAGGATGTGCTTGGAGCAATTTACACTCATTGCAAAGGTCACAAAACATTGCTAGATACTGTATGCCAAGAAAAGTGGGGCTTCACAAGCTGATAGGATGTTCTCTGATTAAAGGGCCTCTCTAATTGGCATTAGTGAAGCTAAATTGTTTCAAGCACATAAAAATGCATGCTTTCCCAAAATTAGTGCATTTGAAGGAACTCCAACCTTTTGCATACACCTCTGTGATCTACTGCTTTATGGGCGCTCAAGATAATGTCCATCTGTGCATAGGGTTTTGGGAAACTTGGTGTAACCTGACCGACCTGCTTATAGCTCATCATTTTTCAGAAAGTGCCAGCCCTCATTCCGTCCAATGCCTGAATAACTTGAAGCGGTTTGTCAGCGTATCTGCCACTGATTATCTTTTTAGCACTAGTGGTGCCCAACCCAAAAGGGTGAGCCGCCATGCATCTTTGTTTGCAAATGAGCCAAACAAAGGGATTATCACAAACTAAAAAATTTCCTAATATAGCCCCTAGGTTATCAGCCTAGCAAGCCAAATTAGATGGCGAGGAAGCTTTGGGGAAACTTTTATCCAGCGCCCGCTTTAGCTAAAGGACCATGGCGGACAACATCAGGGTTGGGGCATCAGCGACATGAGGCATAAGGAGGTATAGTTGGGATTTTCTTCGTTAATGAGGCCAGCGGTGTCCATTGCCTCAATGTATTAAGCAAGTTGATGATCAGCAAAAGTGATGAGAGCCAGCACACAAGTAAATAACTTGATGCGCTGTTGGGTTTGGGGATATTTGGGGTCAAAAAGAGAGGTTTTCGCTGCATCAATGCAAGCGCGGCTCACACTGAAAGCAAGCTCCTCAATTTCATATTTAGCATCCTCATCAAAATTGGAAGGGAAAATTGGGGATGGGAATACCCCTAGCTTGGGGTTCCATCACCACATGGAGATGCTGGCAGAGGAGGGTGTTGGCAGGGGCAGCTGCGGATTCCACTGCCATTTGATTAATATTTTTACAATTTGAAAAGCCACTTTTAGAGTGAAAATGGTGGGGGCGCAAATCAGGAGGATCAATAAAAACTCCTCCAACGCAAAATCTGTCTTCAAATTGTATGGCCGGTCACTATCATCAATCCAACTGAGACAGTCAAATGGATTAAGCTCAGCTAGTGCTGGCCCAGCCACAGGAGTTGGTATAGTGGCGAAACCTGATTGGCCACAAACAGTAGATCAAGGCAGCTCAGCTGAGACTGTTTCAGCCATCAACTCAGGATTCTGTAACCGGCCAAATTATTCAAACTTTTTAGAATTTAAAATTTTGATTAGCTGCTGCTTCTGAAACAGAGCCAGAATAACCTGAGGGTGGGGGTGGGAGGATCATGGGCCATTTGAAAAATTGGGGCGAGGAAGCCACCAGGGCGGTGCTGGAAGGAGGGACGATGGAAGTGGTGGAGGCGGAAGCTGTGGGGCACTTGTGCTTTGAGTGGTCAAGCATAAAGCATAAGGGGCAGATGGTGCAGATATTTTTGACGCGTGCCCAAAAAGGATGATCAGCGGCAGACCAGATCACGGTGTGGGGGGGGGAATCGCGAGATGGGTGTCACAATTAAATGGGCAGATTGTCATAAAAGGCATGAGGGCCTGCCAGATGATCCGCCCCATGGGGCACCACAAACTGCAACATGAGGTCTGCGCTGTAAATGGCCAAACCCTCCGTGAGCTTGTGGTGGAGGCGTTTGGGGGAAAGGTAGGAGGGCAACCCGCGAACTGGACCACAAAAGTGGCCTCATCTGGGAGCTGGGTGTGAACAGTGGAGAGCGGAATTTTTTTATAAATCAATTGAAGCTTGGCTGCTACCACTGCATCAGCTTCAGAGTGGAAGCTGAGGTCAAAGTACCCCTTAAAGGGGTGGAAGGCAATAAAGCCGGAAGGTTTGAAAACTGCCATGGCCATCTCAATGATGGCCGTACTTGCATATGGGAAATATATCCATATTTGACCCAGAGGCCAAAATGCAAATTTCACCATGGATGCACTAAAGGACTCCAGAGCACCGCCTGAGAGCTTGTGAGAAGGTGAGCCAAGTCTTAAGTGGAGACATAACGCCTAGTAGCATTGGAAGGGCTAGAAGAGTCAGATTGGGTGTGCTTTGGCGGCGGCTGAAAGATGACATATGGCGGCACACCACCACCCCAAGCTGGGGCATCAGGCATTGATGCATCGACATTGGTAGGTTTGGGCTTTATCAAGAGGTCATGTTTTGTTTTTAAAAAATCTAAATTTTTCTTCGATTTAGGTATCAAAGCGAAAGAATGATGCCACTGATTATCTTGTCATACAGAAAATCACCCAATTCTGTTGTCAGCAACCGTTAATAACCAGGATAGACAGTCAGCGTTCTGATATTGGCACCAGGATGGTAAGGTATTTCAAAGTTGTAGGCCTGAAGCTTGAGGGCCTATTGTGAAAGCCGTCTCTCTGCTCACATAAATTCTGCAACCAATGCAAAGAAGGATGGTCGGTCATGTATTTAAATTTTACTCCATGCAAGTACACCCAAAGCTACTTGTAAGTGTAAATAACAGATAGGCACTCCTGCTCAGTCACCATGTAATTCTGCTCATGACAGTTTAGACTTTTGCTGAAATAAGCAATTGGGTGTTCCACACCTCATCGTCTCATTAAGATAGTACTGCCCCAGTTAGCAGAAAGAGGGACATATGTTTGTACAATAAACTCCTTCTTAAAGTTCAGATATTGCAACATTGGTGCGCTATCACTTCCATTATGAGTAAGTTGAAAGACATTGGCGTCATTACATCCATTTAAACGCTGCAGCCTTCTCTAGAAGCTATAAAAGTGGGGCCCCAATACTACTTGTCATAAAATTGGCGGAATTGTTGATATACGCTGTAAGGGTTTATGCACAAGGTTCAGCCCACTGAGCAATAGGACTAAAGATATGATGATCATTGTCCTTGAAACAACAGAATGAAATTATTTATAAATATGGTGCACTTGCTCCCACTACACTCTTTTTATTTAATATAATAAATACAGCGGATCCTTGCTGTTCCGCTCACTCTAAACTAGTAACAACCCTCCTTCTTAATCATCTCATCTCACTTGTATCATAGCAACTTTGGATGATACCGCTTTCATGGCTTAGTAATTCAATTCACTGTATCTCATTGGTTCCATTAATTCTTCAATTTTTTTTTACAACCGCTTAATTTGAAACAATTTCCCTAACAACTCAATATCACCTCATTTTGAGGCACTCAAATAACCATAACTCATATCAAACTTGGCAGATTCCATCCATTCCGCCATAACATCGTAGGGCTTATTGTCCAATCATATCAGAATTGTGACATTACCCCTTGACTGGATGATCAGACTCCAATTTCTTATATGCCCAGAGGAACTTGGCTTGCACTCTGTTGATGATCTGACCACTTGCAGGGTCCTTAATAGTATACGCATCCATACCTGTCTTCTCAATAACTCCAAATGGCCCAATCAAGATACTGGCCAACTTGTGCTTCCACCTGAAACTGTGTTGATCATTGAATATAACCATGAGCCCCATCTTTTTAATGGGCTAACCAGCTATGTCAGACCTGATCAGCAGATTGAGTCTTAATCTTCTTGGCTAAACTGAATGAGTATTCTTCAGTTTGCAATTTGATTAATGTTTCATCTAGAGCCATCAAATAATGTTGGGGATCCATTCTGCCAGTATTTTATACACAGGAGTATAGCAGCACCAGAAGGGCAGGGTGTCATCCGTATAGTAATTGGAAGGGACTCTACCCTGTGGCGGAGTGATAACTGATATTATAGGCAAAAATGGCGATGGACAAAAGGAACTCCAATCTGAGGGTCAATCAAATACTAATTATCGAGTATGTTCACTAAGGTCCCATTGACCCACTCAACCATTCTGTTAGACTTAAGGGTGGTATGGAGTTATCAAAACCCTCAGATGGCCATTAGCACATTAAGTTTTGGGAGGATGTGGGAAGTGAAGTTTGTTTAATTATCAGTAAGGAGGAACTGAGGGCAGCCATGCCGCTGAATAATACATTCCATTATGAATTTGGCCACTGTGACTGCCTCTAAGTCTCATATTGTCCTTGCTTTAACCCACCAGGCTAAGTGGTCAATTGCCACCAAAATATACTTGGACCAGTTAGCTCCCATTGGCAGAGGGCCGATGACATCAAGGGAAACCATATGCCAAGCAAAGTGCAGCTTTACTAACTGGTACGAGGTCTTCTGGTGAAATGGCCTTTCCACTTGGCACTGATGACAAGAGGAGATAGTATCAAGCACATTAAAGTTAATGCTTTCCCAGTAATACTGAGGCCACAATAATTCCAACATCTTGCGCATGCCACCATGCCCAACTGCCCTATGTGCGCTCATGATAATATTAGGCCATGCTGAGGGTCACAGGAAATTTATGGTTGAATTTCTGACCCACTAGTACAACTCGCCATTCCACTGGAAAGTATTGACTCGCTAATTCATTCAATGCTTTGATTACTTGTGGCGGCTCATCATCATACCTTCCGCTAATCATCTTGTCATACATAATATCACTCAGATCCGCTGTAGCTGTAATAGTTGGTAGTCTCAATAAGCAATCAGCATTCTGATGTTTTGCTCCTGGTCAGTGAAGGATCTCGAAGTTGTATGCATGTAGTTTAAGGGCCCATCAGGATAGATGGCCCTCAGAATCCTTAAGGTTCTGCAACCAGCATAACGAGGTATGATTCATTACAACTTTAAACTTTACACCATGCAAATATACTCTGAATTTTTTGCAAGCATAGATCACCGCTTAGCACTCCCACTTGGTCATAGTATAATTATGTTCATGGCTATTCAGGATTTGGATGCAGTAGCCACTGGGTGCTCCTCCCCTTCATCATCTTTTTGGGACAGAACTGCCCCCACAGTAGAAAGAGATACATCCATATGTACAAAAAAAATCCTTTTTAAAATTTTGATAGCGTAGCACTGGCGCATTGATCAATGCTGTTTATAATGTATCAAAGGAGCGTTGACAGTGTTCCATCCATTTAAACGTAGCGTCCTTTAATTACTCAAACAGCGGACCTCCAATACAACTCAAGTTAAGTATAAAGTGGCAATAGTAGCTGACCATTCCTAAAAATACTTGTATATCTTGCTTACTGTTTGGTGTAGTCATCTTCTGGATGGCCTCCAACTTAGCTGGTTGGGGCCGCAGCCCC
Organism: Massospora cicadina; assembly: GCA_022478985.1. Classification (NCBI taxonomy): domain Eukaryota; kingdom Fungi; phylum Entomophthoromycota; class Entomophthoromycetes; order Entomophthorales; family Entomophthoraceae; genus Massospora; species Massospora cicadina. The sequence goes on from JAKSZP010000670.1 coordinate 18,024, forward strand.
TTTACATCAACAACAAAACCAAGGTACTGTAACTGATCCTTGAAAAGTGGCATTTTCATTGCTTTATTTGATGTTGGCCTCTGCCATCTGGCGGAATACCTCTTGCAAATGACTAAGGTGCTCAGAAAACGTGTGGGAAAACTTTGGTATCATCAAGGTATACAAGATCACATGACAGCTTTAAGTTTCCAAGGATAGTGTCCATCGCCTGTTGGAATGTAGCCAGGACATTACAAAGTCCTTGTGGCATATGCGTTGGTTGAAAAAAGCCCTTTGATGTAATAATAGCACATTTCTCCTGTTCCGCCTCAGGTAACTCAATCTGCCAATAGCCAGATATCAAATCCATTGAGGAGAAGTAATGAGCTTCTCCCAACTGGTCCAAAGCATTGTCAATTCGCGGTAAGGGGTATTAGTCTTTTTTTGTAATGCTGTTGAGCTTGCATTAGTCTATTACTACCCAGTTAGTACCATCATTTTTTTGGCAATTAGGACAGAGAAAGCCTATGGGCTCTTTAATGGTTCAAGCATTCCTTGATCCAACAGTTTATCAATTTCTGCCATGACAACTTCTTCCGCTGCTCTATATCAGCGGATTGTCTGAGATCTGATGGGGGGATGATCCCCAGTGGATACTCGATGGGTCACTCCTCAGGCGCATCCTAAATCATGATCATCGACAGCAAAGATCTCTTTGTATTTTTGATATAAGGCTTCCACATGATCTTTATGATCTTCTGTTAACCCCATTAAATTTTCATGCGGTACAACCGCCATTACGCCAAGCTGTGATTCAATGGGCAGATCATATTCTTCCAATGAATTGAACTCATGAACCTGGAGGACCTCTTCAACTTAGATGAGATGTAAAAATGCAACTATTTGGTTCAGCAGATTTGAATTGTAAATTATTATGAAGATTTGCTACCAAGACCTTGATCTCCCCATGCCCGGAAGTATAATGCCTGGGCCACGTGGGACTCAAGTCATAATTGCTAATAGGGCCCAATGACCTCCCATATAGCCCAGCAGGCACTTCCACCTCTAACTCGGTGTTTATGATTACTTGGTGACCAGAGGGAATAGATATAGGGCCAGAATCTCTAAGTGGTAGCCCTTGATATTCATAAATTTGATGAAGAAGGGCCCAGGTCTTTCTCATTAGTTGATATAGCGAACTGAAACCACTCCATCACCATATGCAAGGTTAATGTGACAATGCGTACCGGATCCTTTGGAATTCCGCTAAAAGTGAAGTAGATTGGGCTTTGCTGCTCCAGAAATTCAAATGTCACCTCTTTCATATCAACAACAGCCCCATAGTGGCGCATGAAAGTGGTTTCAATTAACAAGTCATAGTTATTGTTTAGTAACACTATAGCTGGGGCTACACTGACAATTAACACAAACTGCAAGGGTAGTGCACTGTACGCTCCTTCATAGAACGTGGTTTCTGTACCTGCAGTCCCATACACAATATGATGCTCCACGTCAAACTTTAATAACAACTTCAACACCAATTTTGTGGATACTATGCTGATTGGGGCACCAGTATCAATTTGCAAGGGTAGTGCACTGTACGCTCCTTCATAGACCGTGGTTTCTGTACCTGCAGTCCCATACACAATATGATGCTCCACTTCAGGCTTTAATGCCAACTTCAACACCAACTTTGTGGATACTATGTGACAGGGGCACCAGTATCAATTATCACACAAACTTGAATTTTTGCTACGACAGTATCACAGTAAGTACACTCAGACTAAGATGCATCTGATTAGTTTAATACATGAACATATAACGGATCCTTTTTTCCAAGGAAGCTCATAATACCCTTCCCCAATTTAGGGTATTCTTTAACAATAGCGTCCACAGGGAGGGTCACGCTTACTCCTTTCAAGAGAAGCGCATCAGCTAATGGCTTTGGTTTATCAGTAGAAAGGTGATTGAACATCTGACAAGCATAATGCTTTGGCTGTTCCTATATGTTTGATTCCGCCATGTCCATGAATTGCATTTTTTGTAAGCACATACACCCCTCTAACTGGCTGCTGATATAGAAAGGCGTCATTGTACTGAGGAACTTCCGCTGGCTGTACAGGGATAGGTTCAGGTGGGAAGTTTTGAGTCAGAATAGCGGAGGTAGAGAGTCACATCTCTACTTCTCTCTGACTTTTCACTGATTGTACTGCTTCCACAATAGGTACTGGACCCAATGGTTGTGACAAATTCTAGCCAGGTTACCAGAGCGATTACAAAAAAAGCAATTGAACCCATAATATCTGCGTCTTTGATTATTTAAAATGGGACACCCCAAAAGTTGGGCTGGAATCAAACAGTGTAACCAGGCCCCTCTCAATAGGTGAACTGCTGATGGCAGCTGGGTTGTCAGAAAGGCTTGTAATGATAATAAAGGTCAGGGAATGCCAACCAGAAGCCGAACAGGGAAGGATAATTCCTTTGAATAATAAAAGGCTAACAGTGGAGGCAATAGGTTTCTGCTCTATATTGGGTGGAGGGAAGGTAGCGGATAGACAGTGTAGAATTTGAACAAATATAAGCAAAGGTACGTCAAACTCTAAATATGGAGCCATGGCATTAAAAAGCTCACGGTATGGTTTCACAGCGGAGATCAATGATATGCTTATATCAGATTCAGTTAAAATCCCTGCCCCAATGAGCACATGGTCTTCTGTTGTAAATCAATCTGCAAATGCAGTGAGGGTCATATTATGTTGAAACCCAATAGCTAGAAACTCAGCCTTTTGCTGCGCCATCTTTGAAGTTCCTCTAAACAACCACAGCACAATATCCTTCATTTTTTAATAGGTAACTGTCAGAATTTCAATATGTTTGGATGATAATCGTGGGACAGCAGGGCGGAATCCGCCAAACATAGTATCAGTTGATATTTTGAGTGCCTTAAGATGAGGCGATATTGGGACATAATGGGTTTTATTGAGTCGCCTCTATATTAGGCAATAAGGCAATAAAGTGATGTCAATAATTGAAAAATATGAAGTAAATCGCCTACAATTAGGGCGCCAGAGGATTAAAGAATAAAAAGCAGAATTTGAGGAGAATCAGCAGAATAGAATAGCCCAAGTTTATGAGAAGCAGTATTGCCTGAAGCCGAATATATATGTGAGATGGGCGATTGATAGAGGTAGGTTGTTTTTAGCATAGAAAAGACAGAACAGCGAAAAGTAGCTATATTTCTAGAAATTATATAAAGAATCAATTGGGGCAATTGTCCCTATTTTAAGTATATATTTTCAAGTGTGTCCAAAGGACCAACAATCCCCACAATGTCCATCTGTTGCTCAGTGGGTTTGACCTGTGCAAATAACCTGATGGATTCTAATGATACTGTTCAAATTTTAAAAACAGTGATGCTCACTACAGGGGGCCCATTGATCAATCACCTTACACTCCTGAACTCCATTCACCAGCCATGCCTTGCCCAAGCTGTGTTGTTGGGGAGTCCTCACAAACACCGCACCAGCTGGATATGAGGAACTCAAAGTTACCTTGGACGCGGTGCTCAAAAACTAAGACAAACTTCTTCAAGAATGAGATTCTGCCATGCACTAACTTGATAGTACGTTTAGCCAAATGCAAATCCTGGGACTACAAAACAAAGAACTCGCTGAACAATTGAATGATACCACCAAGCGGCTGCAGTGCGCAGAATGAAGATTGACCAATACTTCTCAGTCTTCTCGCTGGGACAATGATGACTATCAAGAAGAGCCATCATATGTAGAAGAATATGACGCTGGTCAGAGCTACTACACCCAAGATGGTAGTACCTGATATGCATATGAGTCAGAATAACACTTCCCTCAAGTAATGGCGGTACCACCCATGGCAGAAGGTCATGCTACCCCTGAAGTGGCAGATAGCCAACTTCCCCGCTTGTCCAGCTCCTCATTGAGAATCTGCTTTTCGGATCATGGTCCATTCCTCAGTATGTCCCAGAACCCCATGAATGGGATGAGGAAGTTAATATTGAAAAATTACCTCCGTTTTACTGCAATGGGAACATTCATGGGTTCTTCAATTGGTTTGAGTTTGTGGCAGAAGGAGCCTCAGATAGATGGAAGGCTAAGTTGTTAATATTTGCCTTAGATGTAGGAAGCGCCGATCAGGTCACCTGTTACCTCCCAAGTAGTTCTGTCACCTATAGGGATGAAAAGGATAACGTACTCCACCTGTTTGGGGGAAACTCAAAAATGTCACAGCGGAAAGCAAAATTATTAATCTTTAGATTACATCAAAACGAGATTCTCCTAGAGTTCGCTGATCAATTCACAACAGAAGCCCATGTACTGATTGGAGCTGGGTACTTAATGGAAGCTGACGGTGCATTGCCATGCTCTACGGTAAAGCCATATTGCAAAATTTTCTTATGCTATTTCGCCGCTTCTTTATGATGACATACCTCTGTTTAATATTGTACAGTTTTTTCGTTGTGTAACCCCTAACTTCCGCCACCAAATACAGAACGCAAGACTACCACTACTACTGCTCCTGCCTATTCAGGAAAATAATATAATCCGCCTCCAGCTCTGATTAGTAATCCTCAGACTTTCTATAACTCTGCGCCTCATCCTCGGCTGAGATATACTCAACAGTTCAATTAGCGTCAATGGCTGGCCATGAAAACTGTCAGCAACCCAGTTGTTGACCAGGACCCAGCTATGCTGACTGTCAACAATCAGCTTACTAACCTGGGGCTGGTTATGCAGAATGACCCCAAACTTTCTGGTCTGGACCCACTTATGATAATTAAGGATGTGGCTCTTAGGGGGTTAACTGCTATGATTGTGGTCATCCTGGTCATTTGGCAAACTTCTGCCATAACCGCCATGTGAACTACGTACACCAAGATCAATACTATCAGGGAAAAGATGGAGCAGAGTAGAGATGGGACCCTCTACCTCCACGATACCCACTTAAAACATCCCTGAATCAATAGTAGTATACCCTGTGAAAGTCCTTCAGTATGATGACATAATTTTATATCAACAGCTGGTTTGGAGGAGTAAGCGTAGTAAACTGAGCTTAAGCTAAGGCGGCGGCGGAAGAAGAGTCCCACAAACAACTAAAGCCATATGTCTGTAAAATGCTTAATCAAGCTTCCTTGGGCCAAATTGATTCTGCCGCGGATGCACCAACTCTGAAAGGAGTAAATGTCGCCCTTCCAGTAGATGCTATTATCAAAAGAATACTCCCAAATCAGTGAGAGGATAATTAATTTTCTTGGGAAAAGAGAGCCCATAAATGTTCATGTATTAAACAGTCAATATTCTTCTTATTCTGAGTGTACATACTGTGATATTTTTGTAGCAAAAAATATAGTTCGAGCTATAATAGATACTGGTGCTCCAGTCAACATAGTGTCCACTAAATTGATGGCAAAGTTGATGTTGAAACCTGATGTGGACCATTAAATGGTTTAAAGAACTTTTGGAGCTGTAAGCACTGTCTCTGAGGGGGCTTATAGTGTGCTACCTCTGCACTTTAGGTCCATTGTTGTAGCCCTGGCAATTGTGTTACTGAATGAAAACTATGACCTTTTAATCAGGACTGCTTTCCTGCGCCATTTTGGTGCTGTCGTTAATATGACAGAGGAGACCCTCGCCATTCTGGGTCAGTAGATCCCAAAATTACTTTATCACTAGTGGAGTACCAAAGGATCTGGTGCATACAAGCCATATAAACCTTGCCTATAGTGACGTGGTGAGGCCAGTTCACTACCACTGACTAAAACACAAGACTTGGGCCCTTCTCCAGCAGATATATGAATATCAGGGGCTCCTCTTCGAGCAGCAGGGCCCATATCTATCACTTCTGGCCATCAAAACTTAGTGAGCACTGAGCTAGAAGTGGAAGTGCTAAGTGGGTTATATGGGGAAGTCATTGGGCCCTATCACCAAACACGGTTTGAGCCGCATGTGGCTCCAGGGATTATACTTCCAGGATATGGGGAGATTAAGGTTTTGTTAGCAAACCTTCAGAGCAAACCAATGAAAATCCACCGCCACCAAACTGTAGCATATATACATCTGATTCCCATAGATGAGGTCCGCCAGGTTCATGATTTTGGATGATTGGATGAATTTGGTCTACTGGCCAAGTCACCGGCTGATGTACTAATGGTGGTACTGTAGAGTAATTAGAATGGATTATTGGAAGAATAAAACGACCAAGAATTAGCTTTATTTCAGAAGTATAAGGGATTTTTGCTGTCGACAATCATGATTTAGGGTGTGCTTGGGGGGTGGTCCATTGAGTAGACACCGGCGATCATCCTACTATAAGGTCTCAGCCAATCTGCCATTTGCAGGCAGTGAAAGACATGGTTACTAAGGAAATTGACAAGTTGATAGAGCAAGGGATGCATGAACTGTCCAAAAGTCCATGGGCTTCACCTGTTCTAATTGTAAAAAAGAAGGATGGCACCAACCACATAGTAATAGACTAACAGAAGCTCAACAGTATTACAAAAAAGGACTCATACACCTTGACAAGAATTGATGATGCTCTAGACTGATTAGGGGGATCCCATTACTTTTCTGCGATGGACAAGATATCAAGCTACTGGCAAATCGATTTACCCCTGGCAGAACAGGAAATATGCGCTGTAATCACCTCTAAAGGCCTTTTTCAACCAACTCAGATGCCTCAAGGGTTGTGCAACGCCCCAGCTACGTTTCAGTGAGCCATTGACACTATTACGGTGACATGAAAAGTCATGTGTCCTTGTATACCTCAATAATATAGATGTTTTCTCTCAAACCTTTTTGGAGCATCTCAACCACCTTGAAGCAGTATTCCGCCAGCTGGATGAGGCGAACATCAAAATTAAACCTTTAAAAGTAACTTCTTCAAAGATCAGCTGGAATACCTGGGGTTTGTGGTAGAATCTAAAGGGCTAAAACCACAGCTGGCTAAAGTGGAGGCCAACAGCAAAATGAATACTCCTAATAATAAGCGTGAAATATAGGTATTTTTAAAAAATGGTTAGTTACTAGTGATGCTTTATCCCTAATTTTAGCTGTATTGGGGGACTGCTATTAGAGCTCTAAAAAAGGATGCTGTGTTCAAATGGACGGAATGTCATCAATCTGCTTTTGATAAAATCCATATGGCGTTGGTCAGCGCACCAGTGTTATAATATCTGAACTTCAATTTGGTAGTTTATTGTTCAGATGGTTGCATCCCTCTCCACGGTTGGGGCTGTACTTTATCAGAAAGATGACGAGGGAGAGGAACATCTGGTAGCGTAATGTAGCCAAAATCTGAACTGTCATGAGCGTAATTATACTGTGACTGAGCGAGAATGTTTAGCAGTAATCTAAACGTATAAGCAATTCAGAGTCTATCTGCATGGGGTAAAAAATCAAAGTTGTGACAGATCACGTGTCATTACTTTGGTTGCAGAACCTCAAAGAATCTGAAGGCCATTTGGCTTGATGGGCTCTTAAGTTGCAGGCTTATGATTTCGAGATTCTCCATCAGCCAGGAGTAAAGCATCAAAATTCTGTCTGTTTATCTCAGTTACCAACTATTGCTGTGACAGTGGATCTTAGCAACGTGATGTTTGATAAGATTCTCAGCGGAAAATATGACGATGAACTGCCTCAAGTAATCAAAGTGAAAAATGAAATATGCATGAATACCTTACAATGGAATGGGGAACTATAATAGTGGATTGGCGATCATACGGTGAATTTTCTACGTCCCTCAGCATGACAGGGAATCATTATGAGTGCGCACAAGGCAGTTGGGCATGGTGGAGTGCGCAAGACTATGGAGTTGTTACGCCCCAGTACTATTGGGAAAGAATGAGCTTCAATGTGCTCAAAACTATTTCATGTTGTCATCAGTGCCAAGTGGAAAAGCCATTTCGCCATACAATGCCATATCGGTTAGTGAAACCACATTTACTTGGCACATGGTTTCCCTCAATATCATTGCCCCTTGCCAACTGAAGCCAACCGTTGTAAAAACATTCCAGTGGCTATTGACCACTTGACCCGGTGGGTTGAAGTGAGGGCGATATGAGACTTGGGGGTGGTTACTGTGGCCAGGTTTGTGAAGGAATGAATTATTCAGCGCATGGCTGCCATCAGATTATTCTTACTGATAACAGAGCCAACTTCACCTCTCACATCCTCCCCAAAATGAATGAGCTTATGGGAATCCATGGGGTTCTGATGACCCCATACCACCCCAAGTCCAATGGAATTGTTGAACAGGTGAATGGAACTTTGGTGAACATACTACAAGTTTTAGTAAAGGATCAACCATCAGATTGAGGCTCTCTCCTTTCCACTGCTGTTTTCACCTATAATATTAGTTACCATTCTGCCACAGGGAAGAGTCTCTTCCAACTACTATATGGCTGACACCTGGCTCTTCTGGCACTGCTTTATTTGTGTGTAAAAGACACTGGCAGATTGTAACCCCACCATTATTTGACTAACCTCGTGAACATTCTGATCAAACTGCAAACCAAAGTATATTCTGGAAGCTTATCCAAGAAGATCAGGAATCAGGCTGCTGATCAGTCACGTTGTAGTGGACTGGCGCTGTTCAAGAAAGGCAATATGGTTCTCTTTCATGACCTACATGGATTCAGGTGGAAACACAAGCTGGCCAGTATTTGGATTGGTCCAGTCAAAGTTATAGAGAAAACTGGAGTTGAAGAATATACCATCAAGAGCCCTACAATTGGTCAGATCATTAACTGAGTACACACAAAGCTCCTCCGACTTTACAAACAATAGGATCTTATTGTCCAGTCAAGGAGGGGGTAATGTCACAATTTTGATATGACTGAACAATAATCGTGGGACAGCAGGACAGAGTCTGCCAAACATAGTATCAGCTGAAATTATTCGAGTTCCTTGAGATGAGGCAATATTGGGACATAATGGGTTTTGTTGGATATAATGGGTTTTATTGGGTCACCTCTATATAAGGCGATAAGGCGATTTCAATATTTGATGAATATGAAGTAAATCGCCTACAATTAGGGCGACAGAGGATTAGAGAATAACAAGCCAAATTCAAAGATAATTGGCGGAATAGAATAGCCCAAGCTATGAGAAGCAGTATCGCCTGAAGCCGCTTTATATAAGCAAGATGGGTGATTGAGAGAGGTAGGTTGTTTTAAGCGTAGAAGAGATGGAACAGCGAAAAGTAGCTGTAATTCTAAAAAATAAAATAAAGAATTGATTTGGGCAATTGCTTCTATTTTAAGTATATTTTTAAGAGTGTCCAAAGGACTGACAATCCCCACATCGTCCATCTGTTGCTTAGTGGGTTTGACCTGTGCAAATAAACTGATAGATTCTAATGTACTATCCAAAATTATAACTTTATATAAACTGTTGGAATGGTAGCAAGTGTTGGGAATTTGCTCATATTCCCAGCGTGCTAGATCACCAGGAATCTCTAGGGGATAATTACCTAATGCAAGGTGAATCAGAAATTGGTTGGCCCGAGTTTTGGAGGAGCTACGTTTGAGGGATTTTATAATATTCGCATGGTCATATCTGTCAGTGATCAATCCAGATTAATACTTAAGATCTCATTGTGTGGAGTTGCCAACAAAATAAGGGCATTCAATAGTGTTTAAATATCAGGTGTACCAATTGGGATTAGCCAGGTTTCATCACTGACTGATTGGGAATGATAAGTAAGTTGTGAGGTGAGTGATCCCACCTGCAACTAGAAAATCAATCAGTTGGTTTGTGACCTGTCATAATGGGTAATAAGTCCCTTTATTAAACAGGTCGCTACCCAAATATGGTTTTACTTGGATTGAGAGAAAAAGTTAGGCACACATATTCCGACTTGTTCCATTAAGGTCTCAATGATGTCTAATGATGGAATCCTAGCCAGGACGGGGAGGACATCACTTCTAAGATGAGCATGGGTGATCAAATATCAACAGCTGCCATTTCATCAAAAAGGTGTCAACCAAGGGTTAGACAGCCAAATCACCACTATAAATTCCCTAAAATTCACTTATAATAAAAAGGAAGTCTTTATCTGGTATATAGTTTAAGTAGTAAACTTTATCAGCTTTCAATTGTTCTATTCTTTCTCAGGTATTATTGCTGTGTGCGATAATTGGGAGAATTTTTAAGAAAAAGAGTAAGGATATGAGTGGGGATCCAGAGAAGAAGCAAAAAATATAAGGAATTGCTGCTAACTGTGTGTCAAACCGGTGAAACTGTCCCCAGGGAATCTCAGAGAAGATTGGGTTAGACAGTACAAGAAAACGAATCCCTATTTTGAGACATCTCAAGTATTTCAAGTGGGAATACTGGCCAAGCGTTGGGCTGAGAGCTAAGAATTTCATTCAACTATGGATCATAGTTGTCATACTATTATCAACTGTTTATATCAACAACAACACAATGTGGATGAATTGCACAAGAACCAAACCTGTGCAAGTAATACATTTATAGGGGCTATTGGCTTATAACCAGTCTAATAAAATTTTACAAAGTGGTGCTCACTACAGGGGTGTAGTTGAGTAAAAAAATTTGAAATGATGTCATATGAAGATGTTTCAAATTCTGGCAAGATGTTATTAAGGAAAGTAACACTAATGAAGACAGAACGTGAAGTTGATCACGTTCATTGGTGTTCACCCAGCTCAGAAATGGAGCTTCAAATGAAGAAAATTGAAGATACTTATTACCAGGAAAAGGACTTTAGCCTAGATATGGAACTATCTAGTGCTGCAAGAAAACCTATTCCACCTGACATCTACCTGAGATGAAGAGTATCATCAGGGCCAACTTGGGTTTAAATTGGGTCCGCTTTAAATAGTCTCAAGGAACAGCAGGGTTCTACTCAGGTTGAAATCAGTCTGCTTTAAATAGTCCTGAGGAGTGAGTGTTTTGATGAGGCATTGAATGAAAGAGGAAGCAATCAATCAGAGAACTGGATTGCTATACCATTGAAGATATTAAGGCAAAACAGGAAACGTTTGATCCTAGATAGTGGAGAAAAACATTTGACTCAATAACACTCAACCAATGATCAGTAGTCGCTGGAGACAAGTTCATCAATTCAAGACGAAATTGGATCAAGCTAACGAGGCCAGAACGACCTGTGTAACTAAGGGATCGTTTACAGATTCACCAGTGGAATTACTTCCAACGTTTTGGATGGCAATGATTGCCAAAAATCGTTTCCAGGAGAAAAACGATCTGAACAATCAAGCGTAACTGTTGGCTAATGAGATATGAGGATCCAAGCATCAGTTGCCGAGATATGAGATGAAATTAGGACCTGTTGGATGAATAATAGTCAGGATTAAGAGGCCTAATATAAAAGAGTATTGCCAAAAGTTGGCAAGTGTGCCCATACATAAAGAGACAGCGCTGCTAGTTGTATAGTGAAGAAGGTCAATACTAATTGGAAGTATTGAGCCTAAGAGAAAATATTTGCAATGTTCCCAGCGGACCTCTGAACCTATAAATGCTTATGTCCTGAGATTTTGGTCAAGTCCTAGAAGAGGATCACTGAACCAAATGGATGTTTAAATCTTAAGAGGATAAGATTTTGAATCATGATAACTGGTAGGCCAGAGTTACCTAGGACCCAGTTTGGGTGAAGGGGAAAAGAAGGACCTCTGCTTTTTTTGTAGGTTGCAAGTGCATTGCAAATGAAAAATACAAAAAAAATTCAAAAATATATAAAAGATATAAAAAAAAAAAAATGATTTAATTAGTCCATGAGTATTGGACCTAAAAAGTGATGAGAAATCCAGACAGCTGAAATGAGGATATTCCACGATTTTGGGACTCTTGATGAGATGAGATTACCAGCTTTGGTAGCTAAGAATATCAACCTACTGGTTGATTGAGAGCAAATCGCTAAACTGATGGAAGGCCAACAAGAGGAGGCGCTCAAATTGTTCAAAAAGTATCAGGAAGTATATGCCCTGGGTAACTATGATTTGGCATGTGCAAGAGATGTGATCCACAAAGTTGATACTGGGGAAAATTTTCTGATCAGGATAAGCCCAATTCGACTGTCAAAAGTGGCTGAAGCAGTAGTGGAAGATGAATCCAGAAAACTAGTGAAACATGGGCTTCTAGTTTCATTGTCAAGTCTCTGGGCGAGTCCAATTCTTATCATGAAGAAAAAGGATGGCTCCAATCAGGTGGTGATAAACTACTGAAAGCTGAATAAGATTATAAAGAAGGATTCACATCACCTACCAAGAATTGGCTATGCGCTAGATCGATTAATAGAAGCAAAGTATTTCTCCACAATGGATCTGATCTCAGGATATTGGCAAATCATTTTTTCAAAAGAAGACCAAAAAATGTGTGGTCATTACCACATAGGGGCTATATCAAGCGATGAAGATGCCCCAGGGTCTATGTAATTCTCCTGCAACGTTCCAGAGGGCCATAGATGCTATACTGAGCGACTTGAAGTTGTGCATCCTGGTGTACTTGAATGATATCAATATGTTCAGTAGGACTTTTAATGACAATTTACACCACTTGGAAGAAGTACTCAAATAACTGTCTGCGGCAACCTGAAGATTAAGCTGAAAAAGTGTCACTTCTTCATAAAAGAGTTGGAATATCTGGGATTCGTGATCAACTTTAGTGGATTGCAGCTGCAAGCCCAAAATTGAAGCCATAGAACAGATGGCCGTGTTGAAGAGTGTCTGAGACATCCAAGTGTTCGTTGGAATGGTTGGATACTACAGAGGATTTACTAGGGACTATGCCCGAATAGCCAAGCCTTTATTCCATCTGTTGAAGGATCTGAAGAAAGGATTCATTTCGAATGAAAAAGCGCAGATATCTTTTAATGAGTTAAGCCAGTACCTGATAGATTCTCTGATTTTGAAATTTCTGAATTTTGATTGAGAATTTATTATACAAACTGATGCTTTGTTAACGGCATTCAGCGCTGTACTAAGCCAAGTAGATGAATTTGGGGACAATCATCTGGTAGCGTATGTGAGCTAGACACTCTCAGCTGCTGAGAGGAATTACACCGTAACTGAGTGGGAATGAATTGCAGTCATTTAAGCCTGTAAGCAGTTTTGGTTGTACATCCATGGAACGCACTTCAAAGTGGTTATGGACCTCTCCTCGTTGAATTGGTTTCACAATTTGAGAGAACCAGAAGAACGACTGGCCCAATGGGCACTTAAGCTACAGGCTTATGATTACGAGATTGCCCACCATGTGGGGGCTTCTCACCAGAATGCGGATATCTTATGGCAGTTATCTATGGTTCAGATGGTATACCTGCAGGCGGATAAGTTATTCCAGTGAATAGTCAATGGAGAAATTAGAAACGAGCCCAAAGAAATCCAAGGTGCACTTTGAAAAGCATTGGAAAACATTGAGACCATGGCTGGATAAGTGTTTAAGACAATTAATGGGAAGCGGACTAACCCAAAGCCGTCAGAAAGAGCAGCAATCATTCAAGCTGCTCACGAGGTTGTCAGGCATGGAGGCCTGAGAAAAACAACTGACCATATTCACCAGTACTACAGGGAGTCAGTCAACTATGACGTCACTGACTATCTAGCTTAGTGTGGAGTGCCAGCTGCACAAACCACATAAGAATACAACAGGATACTGACTGGTCCGCCCTGGATTTGCCTGGAATACGGTGTCCATTGACATGATGGGACTGCTGACAATGAGCACAGGGGGAGTCAAGTACATAATAGTTGCTATTGACCATCTGACAAGATGGGTTGAGATGAAGGCCCTGGAAAAGTAGATGCTACTAGCACTGTAAAGTTCATCCTGGATAAAGTAGTATATTGATATGGATGCCTGAATGTCCTAATTAGCGATAATAGAACAAACTTCACATCTCATGTGATCACATGACTGAATGAGATAATGGTGATCAGAGGAGTCATGTCTGTATCCTACCAGATGGAGACAAACATAATGGTAGAACGTGTGAATGGAACGCTGGCTGTGACGCTTAGGAAGCTGGTCATAGGAAGAACCTTCGCGTGGGGAATGTACCTGAGTTCAATGATGTTTGCCCTTAATATTAGTCATCATAAAGTGACAGGAAAAACGCCACTTTGAGTTGCTATTTGGGAGGAAGGCCGCGTAGCTGCTAATTTTATTTTTGTTGGTAGAACCAACATTATGGAGGAGTGCTGAACAGTACTTGAACCAACTGAAAAATATACTGATCAAAATGCAATTGCAAGCATTTGATACTAAAGAAAAGGATACAAGTAAAGTCGATGGATGATAAAGAACTGATCAGCCTTATTAGAATATCAAATAGGCGAAAGAGTAGCCTGTTGTGATACATATGGTTTTTGGAGAAGAAAAAGATTGGTTGTTTTGTGGTCAGGTCCGTTTGAAATTATCGCCAAGATGGCAACTGATTCCTACTACATCAAGAGTCTCCCTGGATGGAAGAGTTGTAAATCGAGTCCAAGCTAATTATTTGAAGTGATAGATTGATGAAAAAACAAAGATTTCCTAAAGGACTAATGAACCATTAAGTTGGTCATGTCCTGATGATTAGGTCAAGTCCAAAAAAAGGACCTCTGAACCAATCTAGATGGTTAAGTCTGAGAAAAGGAACTCTGAACCATAGAAAACTCTTAGGTTTAAGGATACCTAGGACCCAGTTTAGGGGAAAAATAAAGAAAGATGGATCGCTGAACCAGAACTAGGTCAGGTCCCATGTATTTTAAATTATAAATTTTAAATTAATTTCGTGGAAAGCAAACTATGGGACGGACACTTCTGATAAGACATCATAGAAAAACGAAACTCCTGCAAGAGGAGGGCACCCCAGAGAAGCTAATATAATCTCCTGTTGCCAGCGGGAACACCAAGACTGGGAAGGGGGGTCGAGTGTATAGGGGCAGGCGCCACTATTGAGCACATGTGTAGGAAGGGGTCAGAGTTGATGAACCAAACCGGGAACCAGGAGGAGACCAACTGGCTGCAACGTGGTGGGAGGTATCCAAATATCTTCGCTTGAAAGTGGCACACTAAGTGCGACCTGAACCGGCGAACAGCTTCCTGGAGGGTGGGGGTGGAGCCTGAGATAGCATCTAAGACAGTTGTGTGGATAGTTCACATGGCGATTGTGACCATCAAGGCACAAAGGGAGGGCGGGAGAGAGGAGGCCATTGATAAAGCAAACATTTCCCTAGACAGACTGAAGGGCTATGCCTGATCCTGGCAAAGTAGACGTTGCACCTCACGCCATATCGCTTTAGATGGAGGGCACTTTTCCAGGAGGTGAAACAGCATTCTGTGCTGGCCACACACGACACAGGTTGAGTGCAAAGCGTTAGAGCGTTCGGCAGTATGGTATACTCATCTCAAGCAGCGCCACACATGGGAACAGATATGAGGCTGCAGAAGAGGGTGGTGGGCATACTTCCAAATGGCTTTCTGGGTATCAAGGGGATAGGGGATATCCATCATGTCAAGGTAGTCCACCCTGGACAAGGTGTGGGATCTCATGGGTATCACTCCATTTAGAATGGGAAGTCCCTGTACCTCCTGGGTGAACTGAGGAGAGGGGCGCCCCCTCTGGGCAATGTGCCCACAAATGCAAATCCTCCACTCAGCGCTCCGCATGGAGAAGGAGGATTCTTTTGAAGTGGGGTGACGTCCCATGCGGGCCCACAGCAGAAGGATGTGAGGCAAGGTACTTTAACAGAGAGTGGGGGTGGGTAGGATTTTTGAGTCCCAGGGCGTGGGAGAAGTTGGAGCAGGTGGCGTGTGACCAGTGCTGGGATATATTGTAGGGTTAGTAATTGCAGCGATCCAGGTGCCAAGGATCTTGGCTGCTTGGGCCTCAAAGTTGAGCAGGCCCATATCACCACTAAGGCGAGGGCCATACATGACATCCAGACGTACTGGCTGTGGGCGGCCCAACCAAAGCCACCCTTGCAGAAGGGCATACAGTGATTTGAAGAAACTTGGGGAAAAGCGATGGCGTGGGCCCCAAACCAAAATTTAAAGAGGAGCATAGAGTTGGCTAGTACTACCCTGCATGTAAGGGAAGTCTGAAGGGCTCTGAGGGAAGCTATGCGTTTCGTCACATTGTCCAGAATATGGTTTTCCATCACTGATGAGGCGCACCCGCCTGCTTTCAACCACACCACCAAATGGCAGATCGGGCCTACGGTGGGGCTTGGCACAAAGGGGAGAACAAGCGGAGCGGTGTGGGGTGGGCAGGGAAAGTGAACTCTTGTGCTAGCCGATGGGGCGGATAGGAAACAGGGCGCTGGGGCCCAGCGGGCTTGACACCGACCAAGGAGAGTGATTTTGGTTTTGGAGGCGTTGAGTGCATTGTTACTTAACCTTGAGTAAACCTAGATAGTTTCTTCAAGCGTGCATGCATTATGATTGTTAGACACCCCAACCACACAATCATCAGCAAATGCCAACATCTTAACTGGGGCTTGGCCTTGCACATGGACCCCAGTATGGTGGGCGTTCACATTGCGAAGAATTGGGTCAAGGCTGAAGGTATACAAGAGTGTGCTAAGCGGTTTCCCTTGGCGTAGGCCCCTTTGAGGGCGGACTACATCTGTGAGAAATCCAGGGGGGGGGGGGGGGGGGGGGGGGGGGGGGGACCACGCACAGCCATTGTGGCTGATTCCGTAAGCAACATCACCCAATAGATGAATCAAAGGGTAGGAGGAACTGGTGGAGGCACGCCCTGAGGTGATCCCAATTAACTCTATCATAGGCCTTCTGTTGGTCTAAAAACACAAGTGCACCAGAGGCCGTGGACTGACAGACATTGGCTACGGTGTGTATGTTGTCCCAAATCGACCTTTTGGGTATGAAACCAAGTTCTGGGGAGATGAGAGCAGAGGCAGCAATCATTAGATGGTTAGCCATGATTTAGTAAAAAGTTTAGTATTAGTGTTGGTAAGAGAAATGGGGCGCCAGTTGGACAAGTCCAGCTTATCCCCCTTTTTTAGTACTAGATGGTCCTTATCCCCTTTTTTATATAGTGTTATGGTGTAGGCCTCTTGCCCTCCTGGTAGTTGGCGCGTTTCCAGAAGGCTTTGGTTAAGAGAGGCAAGCAGCAATGGGGATAAATACTTAAAATTTCTTATAAAACTCATAAGGAATGCCATCTGGGCCTGGGCACTTCCTATACAGTGCACCGCGAATGGTGGACCATAGTTCATCCCAAGTGTCAAATTCATCAACTCCGGGAAACAGTAAATGGTGCGGATGTGTGAACTATTGAGAAAATTTGCCATTTCAGCTGGCTGAATTGGTTTGGATTTATAAAACTCGGAGTAATAGTTTTGTATTTTGAATGCCATTTTGGCCGGCGTATCTGCAACAGAATTTTCTGGCCTTCTCACCCTTGTGCAGGCCAAGCTATGGCACAGTGCAAAGAATTTTTGGAAAAAGTAAGTGGAGCATGTGTCACCCACTGTAATGTGTTTAGCTTTTTACTGAACACAAGCCTGATGCTTATGTTGTTTCACAAGAGCGTTAAGGTGGGCAGCTACTTCCACCCACTTGTGACCCCAAGCTGGGATGTTGTCCGCAGCTGGGACGTTGGACTCCAGTTGGTCCAACTCTGCCAGAGCGCTTGAAATGACCGCTGAGACGACCATGAGCAGCAGGAGGAAAGGTGGCAAGCCTGGCGGATTGTGCTCGCCTTAAAGGTAGACCATGTGGATATTGGATCTGCACCAAACTGTGTGACAAACTCCAGAGCCGTGGTCACATAATCCACCCATGGGGAAAATCTTGGTGACGCAATTTAGCTGGGCAAAGTTTGCACCATTTCAGAGCCTGAGCTGCTGGGATAGATAAACAGAAGGATATCAATACCATCCTGTGGTTGGAGAAATTGATTTTTGTTGTGGTGAAGTGGGAATTCTGGTACAAAATTTCAACGGCGTGAGGATAAGGTCGATGTGGGACATGGACCTTAACTGGCCGTTGTGGATGTGGGGGTGCAACATGTTTTTGAGTAGCGAAGTGTGACATGGCAAAGTATCAATAACCCTAGGATGGCTGTGAGAATGCAGAGTTCTACATGCCCCTGTGGGGGTGAGGTGATGAGGGCCAGCGGTCTGTGGTTGGGCTCAACCAGCAGTTCATGTCACCAATGATGAAAGGGTCAGGGGGCAAAGGAATGGAATTGACTGATGAGTAAGATTCCTGAAGTTCTTGTGCACAGGTCAGGGCGTAAATGTTGATGATATTGTGCACTTCATCATCCCACAAAAAAGTGACAACAAGGATGCAGCCATTATTAAATGAGTTTGACGATATTAATTTTAAATTTTTGTTCACTCAAACTAGCACCCACAGTGCTCAGACCAAAATGAAAGGGATGGGAGGAGAATGGATTTCCATGTTTCCTCAGAACCGTGCATACAGTTGGTTTCCCGAATGGCCAGGATGTCCACGGGTAAATTATTTTGTAAAAAACTCAGTTTTCTAGTTTGGGACGGCAAGGCCTTGAGTCCAGTGTTGTTCAACGTCCTAAAGTAAAGGCTCCCCCAATGCACCTTAGGTGCAAGGGGAAGGGCACCCAAGCCCTTCAGCCTCCTCAATTCCTCTCACAGCACTTGATGGCGCCCTGGGTATAGGATGCTACTGTGTAATTCTTGGAATGGGTAGTTTTAGCAGTTGGGTTCGCGTTGGCTTTTGTATTCGCTTTTTTCCCCACTGCAAGATGAGATTTTTGTGGTGTGTGCATTTGAGGTGCACCAGCGCATGGAAGTGGATTATTGGCAGGAAATTTGGAGACCAATTCAGTCCCAGTCGATGCGTGGGTGCATTGGTTAGGTGAAACTGACTTGCCCATTGGGAGCTCAGCTTTGGTGGCCCATTTGGCTTGGGCGTCCCAATCTGATTTGTCAAGGGATTTGCAAGCTGCTTCCACTGCAAAAGTCTTGATTTCCTCCTGGAGCTGGGATGGCAGGATGGTAGAAGCGGTCTTGGATGCCTCCTTGGTCGCCGCCTTGCAGGTCTGTTTGGACTTCTTCCGCTCTTGTGGGGATATTTGCTTTACTAGGATGTAGCAGCCTTGCGCTCCCCACAGGAAGGCTACCTTTGTGTTGATAGTCGGTTCATAGTGGGTTTCTCCACCGCCCATTAAATCTGAGGGAAACTCTTGATATGTAATGCCCTCCTTGGCGGGGCAGGTGTGGGCCTTGTGGCCAAAAGCGCTACAGATTGCGCAGATGGGAGGTGCGCTGTCCACGGTGACCCTGAAAGGGTGGGTGTCATGCCCATCGAGGTTGACAAAAGTGGTGTGTGGGATTTAGGTCAGATCCTTCGCTATACCCTCAGCTGGGGTTAGGACTGCAATTGCTTTGCCAGTGCACATGTTTGGCATTAGCGTAAAGCGCTGCATTTCAGAGGATTGAATTTCGCCATATATGGCAAGCCCAGCCTTCAGGTGGTGTTCAAGTATGGTTCATTTGACCGTAGTGGGCAGAAAGTTGAAAGTTACAAAAATTTGATTTGATTTTGTTTGGCGGGTGCACTTAGTTTTGACAACCCGCTGAACATCTGTGAGGTCTACTACAACATGTACCGTTGTGGCTTCAACTTCCGCTTGCTTACCCTTGAAGCCAAGATCCAACCAACTGCATGGCATGGAATAGGGTGTGACATACACTGCATTTGGGAAATGAGCATGTACATCCCCACAAAACTTTTCCCAAAGCGCCATCTGCTGAACATCCAGGAAAACCTGCACCCTGTGTCCCACCAACAAGAGTGGTTGAGAGTGCAGTATATTGATGTACTTGTTGCATCGCGCTTGCCAAGCTAAAATTTCTGGGGAAATGGTAACCACCAGTTTTTTATTAAGTTTATCTATTCCCTCAGGCTCCCTGGGCATTTGTGAAATTTGGATGTTGCAGGGCCAACACCTTTGCCATTGACCTTACTCGCCCAACTGCTCCCTGACATCGGGCGCCAACTAGTCTCCTCAGTGAGATTATCAAACTTTCATACCAGACTTGAATTTAGTTTTGTTGCAAAAGTGATTGCAACGAGAAAGAAAAGTTCCAATGGTAGCCATCAAATCCCATGGAAAAAAGAAGAAAAAAATAAAAAATTGATAAAAGATACTGGAAAAAATATTATAAACTGCATAAAAAAACCAATATATTTTTATTTCTTTTATTTTTATTGATTATCCTTGATATGGGGATGATTCCGCCTATCTCGCCTCTTGGGGGAGGGAAGATGGATTGCTGTAGCAATGAATAACCCGTCAAAATCTATGTGAGATCGGATGCTAGTGAGGGCTAGACCTACACGAAACCATGTTCTCTGAGCAGAAGCAGATCCCTGTGAGAAAGTGACTAGGGGAAGGGAAATTGAGATGTTGGAAGAAGCCAATCGCAAAACCAAGAGCAGGGAGGGAAGCAACAGTATAGAAAGTGGCAGTCGGTGAATAAGCCCAAGTAATCCTAAATGGTACCAGAGCCAGAAGATTAGCCTTGAGCACTTGCTGACGGGCTTCATCAAGAACATTGGATATATGGGCTGGCAGCAAACAAGGGATACTGGATGAGGGTTGTTGAATCATGCCCTTTATTTAAGTTATAAGCGGGAGATACAGATGGGAAGCACTGGAAACAAGATAGTCATGCAAGGAGCAAATGGCATCCTGCAGGTGATGACTACAAGCTTCTTAGAAGCTGAAGCAGAATGAGCGATGGAATATGGGTGAAGCTGGAAGTTTCATGGCCCAACAAAAAGAACTTTGCCAGCAAAAAGAAGAGCATAAGTGGCGCTATTTTATTTTAGGATGTTCTCAAGGTCAGAAGGATTCAGCGCTAGGGATAAAGCCTCAGTGACTTGAGCCCTCAATTCTGCATAGGGAAGTTTGAAATGAATACTGTTGCTAATGGTGAGCTCAGTAGTTAAGACAGCATGTTTGTAGTATTGACTAAGTCAGAAAAGGAACTCAGAAAGTAAATCCAACCCAGAAAGAAAGGAGTGATCAAGAGCGAAGGGCATAATTTTGGGATCATCCATGATGATGTTTTGTTCATCTGCAAAAGGAGCTGAAACCAGGAGAGTTTCAAAATCTAACTATGGAATCAATGACAGAGGGAGAATTGGCTGCAAGTCATTTGAAATGATCGTTAGCCTGGTTTCCAAAGGGTTAATTACTGTTTAAGGTAATTCCACTAAAGGACTAGCCACTGATGCCAGACTAGGCAAATGAGTCCTGGAAGGACTATAGAAGAGGTTCCATCACACATCCTGACTCATCTGCTGGAAGAGCCAAAGATCTTGATCAGAAAAACTGTTGAGTAGATGTAGGTACTGCAACTCTGAATTTGACATATAAGCTGGACAAGAGGGTGATGTCAGACTTATATGGAAGTTGACATTATGCACTCTACAATCCATTAAGCTCCAATTTTGGAGAAACTAATCTCAAAATTAATGGATAAGCTCTCCAGAGAAGAATTTAGAGTGATATGAGACAAGAGGTTATGAGAGAAAAATAACAAGGGTGAACATAAATAAGCATTCTTAATTGGGCTGCAAATTGAACATCGATGGCAAGAGTCTCCTATCTAGGATGAAGAGAAAATTAGGAAATTGAGGACGCTGGACCATGAACCTGAATATGACAGCAGGTCATATGCCCTGATGGGGGGAAAACCAGATCCCAGGACTAATACCATCACGAGTAAATTGATCAACCTGGCATGACAGTAGATTGTGGGGACTGCGCTCTGAGTAGATGGTAGCAAGGAGGAAGAGGAAGAGAGCCACATGCCAAAAGTCGTCTCAAGCATCATTGAGTATTGATGATCATATTCCGCTTGCTTAAATGAAGTATTTGACTAAGTGTCCAAAGCAGTATTTTCCTACCCTGGTCCTTTTCTCACTGGAAATCTAGGCAAGAGGGAAGATGTGTTGGGATTTTTGTCCATATTCTCAGCCTGCTAGTTACTAGGAATCGCTGGTGATAATTCCCTAAGGCGAAGTGAATCACAAATTGGTTGTCCCAAGTTTCAGAGGAACTATGTTTGGGGGATTTTGGGATATTCGCCTGGTCATATCCATCAAGGATCAATCTGAATAAATACTTAAGATCTCATTGGGCGGAGTTACCGATGAAATAAGGGCATTCAATAGTGATTAACTATCAGGTGTACCAATTGGGATTGGTCAGGTTTCTTCACTGAGTGATTGGGAATTTAAGTGGTAATTTGTAAGGAAAGTGATGACGCCTGCAAATATCAAATCTATCAGTTGTTTTGTGACCTGCCTTAATGGGTATCAAGTCCCATTACCTAATAAGGTCGCTAACCAAATATGTTTGGTTTTCTTGAATAGAGAGGAAAATGTTAGGGACATGTTTTCTGACTCTTTCTGTTTTAAGTCTCAAGGATGTCCAATGAAAGAATCCTAGCCAGGTGGGGAAGTCCAACTTTGAGATGAGGATGGGTGATTCAATGGCAACGGCTGCCATTTCATTGAAGAGGTGTCAACTGAGGGTTAGATGACCGAATCCTCACTATAAGTTCCCTTGAATTCACTTATAATAAAAAAGGAAGTCTTATCCAGTATATAGTTTAAGTAGTAAACTTCATGAGCTTTCAAAAGTTTCATTCTTTCTCAGGGATATTATTTCTGTGTGCGATAATTGGGAGACTCTTTAAGAAAAAGAGTAAGGATATGAGTGGAGATCCAGAGAAGAAGCAGAAAAGATAAGGAATTGCTGCTAACTATGTGTCAAACCGGTGAAACTTTCCCCAGGGAATCTTAGAGAAGATTGGGTTAGACAGTACAAGAAAACGAATCCCTATTTTGAGACATCTCAAGATTTTTTAAGTGGGAATACTGGCCAAGCGTTGGGCCAAGATCTAAGAATTCCATTTAATTATGGATAATAGTCTGCTTACTATGATCAACCAAGTATATCAACAACAACACAATGCGGACAAATTTCACGAGAAATAAACCTTTGCAAGTAATAAGTTTATAGGGGTTATTGGCCAATAATAACCAGACCAATAAATTTTTCAGCAAGTAATTTGGTCAATGCTTCTGACATCCAGGGTGGACATTAATAATTTGGCTTTAGCCAATCTGAAGCTCCTTCTTTTGCAAATCAAATCGCTCAAAGAATCCATGGATGTTCCCATCACAATCAAATGAAGGCAGCTTATCAATACAACCCTCCTGAAATACCCTTCTTCCATTTAAGAACAGCATTCAGGGCAAGCTTGATTTCTGCATACTCAACAGATGCAGTGTCTTGGGATGATTCCTTGTCAAAGCAAGCCTGATATGACATGACCAGCGACTGAGGAATTCTTATCAGTTTTCCTAATTGATCAATGGGCCCCCTGTAGTGAGCACCACTGTTATAAATTTGGCAGAACCTTTGAGATATGCCATAAGGGTTTATTCACAGGGTTCACCCACTGAGCAATAGGATCAATGCTATGATGATCGTTGTCCTTGAAACAACATAATAAACTTCTTTAATATATGGAGCACTTGGTCTCACTACACTCTTTTTATTTAATCTAATAAATACAGCGGATCCTTGCTATTCCGCTCACTCTAAACTAGTAACAACCCTCCTTCTTAATCATCTCATCTCACTTGTATCATAGCAACTTTGGATGATACCGCTTTCATGGCTTAGTAATTCAATTCACTGTATCTCATTGGTTCCATCAATTATTCATTTTTTTAATTTCATGATCACCTAACTTGAGGCAATTTCTCAGCAACCATAAATGCCTCATTTCGAGGCACTTGAATAATCATAACTCATATCAAACTTGGCGGATTCCATCCATTTTGCCATAACGGCTTAGGCTTATCATTCAGTCATATCAGAATTGTGACACTACTAAAAGTGGGTATGAAGCATTGGTAGTATCTGATCATCCTGAGAAACACCTGGATGTACCTCTTGGTACTTGGTCATCCTATCTTTCTGATAGCTTCTTTCTTATCTGGTTGCATCCTAAGTACTTTTTAGTCCACTATGAACCCAAAATGCTCTAGTTGCCTTTGAGGAAGTGGCACTTGCAGGGCTTAATTTTTATGTTTGCTTTTACAAACTGGGGAATACCTCCTCCAAAAATACAGATGTTCCAAAATTTCTGCATGAAAACTTTACTATTGTTGAGGTACACAAGGACGCATGATAAATACATATCATTTATAATAGTATCCATGATCCGTTGGAACATGTCTGGGGCGTTACATAGATTTTGGGCATAAAAGTGGGCTTGATAACCCTTTAAATGTAATCATGGTGCACTTCTCTTGTTCCACCACTGATAACTCAATTTCTAATAAAAAAATAAAAGGTCCATGGCTGAAAAATAGCGAGCTCCGCCTAACTAATCTACCATAACATCAATTTGATGCAGAAAGTATAATCTTTATTGGTGCTGATGTTCAGATTTAGGTCTTAACTCACTACCCTTTTGGTGCTATCCTTCGTCATAACAATTGATATGGGCGAAGCCCAAGGTCTCTTAGAGGGTTCAAGCATTCCCTGCTTTAGCAGTTTCCATATTTCATCAGACACTATCTCCTCTGCAACTCATGAGCGGGTGATAGGCAGGACCAAATAGGTAGACTATCCCCTGTGTCCACCGAATGAACAACTCCACAAGTTCATCTCAAATCATGATCATTGGCCACAAAAATCGCCCAATACTTCTCAAATAAAGCCAGAACCTGATACTTCTTCTTTTATAATAACCAAGTCAATGCTTCTTGCGGTACCACAATCATTATTTGGGGGTTTTTATCTGGAGGGAAGTCTAAACTAATAATTTATGTTAACCTTTCTTTCACTTTGATCAACTAAATAAAGCCAAATTTTGAGCTTTTAAAAAAATACAAAAAACCAGCCACTCAAGTTGAGCATTTAAAGCAAATGTCAATGCCATTGATACCTGCTTCTCCAGCATGGGGTGGTGGTGTGCCACCTTCTGCGTCCTTTGGCCATCACCAAAGTTCATCCAGCTGGCTCTGATAGCTGTCCCAATGCCACTGGGATTTTATGTCCCACCTCAGGACTTAGACCACCATCTTGCATGCTCACAGGCAGTGCACTGGAGCCCTTTGGTGCTCCCTCGGAGCAACATGAATTTTTTCCTCAAGGTTAAGTATGGAAATCTATTCTCATATTCAAGTGTGGCCATCAAAGAGATGGCCATGGCAATTTTTAAACCCACCGGATATATTGATCTTCTCCCTTTAAAGGGCTATTTTGACCTCAGATTTCGATCCAAGGCCAAATCAGTGGTAGCATTAAAACTGCCAATTATTTAGAAAAATATCCTGATTCCCACTGTTTGCACACAGCTCCTGGATGAGGCCACTTTGGAGGTCCAGTTTGCTGGGTTGCCATCTTTTCATTCCCCCAAATGCCTTCGCCACAAACTAATGGAGTGTTTGGCCATTTATGGTGCAGACCCCTTTTGCAGTTTATGTTTCCTAATATGGTGGGTTGGTTTGCAGGGCCTTTCGCCTTTGCAATGATATGCCCTTTCCATCGTAACACCCACCTCACAATTCCTCCCAAACTGTGATCAGATCCATACCTGATCACCCTTTTTGGGCATGTGTTGAAAATGGCAGCACCATATGCCCCTTGTGCTTCAAATTAGATAATTCAAAGCACAAGTGCCCTGCAGCTTCCACCTACGCCATTTCCGCCGCTCCTCTTTCTGGCATTGGGCCATCTGCTGCCTCACCCAAATTTTTTGAGTGATGTGAAATCTTCCTGCCCCCAATCTCAGTTAATTCTGGCACTGCTTCCAAAACAGCATCCATCCAAAATTAAAATTTTTTTAAAAGTTTCGTTGGAATTACAGAATCCTTAGCTGATGGCAGAGATAGTTTTGGCTGATCTGCCATAGTCAACTGATCACAGCCAATCAGGATCCACCACTGCACTGACTCCAGTGGCTTTCCCAGCATTAGCCAATCTGCATCCATTTTGAGCGCTCAAATGGATTGATGATACAGATCAGCTATATGATGTTAAGA
Organism: Massospora cicadina; assembly: GCA_022478985.1. NCBI lineage: Eukaryota > Fungi > Entomophthoromycota > Entomophthoromycetes > Entomophthorales > Entomophthoraceae > Massospora > Massospora cicadina. The sequence goes on from JAKSZP010000670.1 coordinate 44,090, forward strand.
ATGATTTCGCCTTTAATCGATTTTTGTAAATACTCCCAATTTGTGTCCCCGCCAATTTAGAGCTAAAAACGGTTTCTCTGCATATAAAAATGTTAAAAAAATGGCGGTATAGGCAGCAGATGCTCTTGCCAACACCCTCCTCTGCCAACATTTTCATGGGCTGATGGAACCCCTTGTTGAGGGTATTACCATCCCAAATTTTCTCCATGATTTTGATGAGGATGCTAAATATGAAATTGAGGAGCTCACATTTGGTGCAAGCCATACCTTCACTGATGAAGCAAAAACATCTCTTTTTGATTTAATTATCCCAGAACCACCAACGTGTCAAGTCTTTCACTTCAGTGCCTGCTCTCATCACTTTCACTGAGCATCAACTTGCTCAAAAAGTTGAGGTGATGGACACCGCTGACTTAATTCTTGAAAAAACCTACCAATTATACCTCCTT
>JAKSZP010000671.1:0-44393 GCA_022478985.1 Massospora cicadina
TTTGATTGACTCGGTAGGTTTATTTTGTTTAGCTGAGTGGTTGATGGCTTTTGGTCAAATCAATAGGACACAGTTTAGTTTTGAGGGGTGATTAGTTATTGGTTGATTTGATAAGTTCAGTTAGTTTTAGTTGAGTGGTTAATGGTTTTTGGTTGATTTGATTGAGCAATTAGAATTGCCCGAATAGAAATTGCTTAACTATATATAAAATCTAAATTAATAAAGTTGAATCGCCTGAAATTCTATAGACACCGTAGCGAAGCGCGGGTAACTCCGCTAGTTCTAAATAAAATACTTTTCACCAAAACTCTTATTTTATTTACTTTATTTTAATTTATTCTAATGGAGAACGTCTTGTCCAAGGCTGCTAATTTCGAAGCCCTGCCTTCAGATGATCGTGCTGCCAATGTTTCCTCCCTGGTGGCCCAATACATGGCTAGATCCTTCATTGTTATCTAAATTTATTAGTGCATTCATATAATACTAACTAAAAAAATGATTGCTAGTCTTTAACCTCTGTTTACTGATGCGTAAAGCCTTTATTTAAATTTTCTTAGACACTATATGCCAAGTATACGTACAGTGCGCCTTCTCTTAATCTTTACTCACCCTCTGCCAAGCCAAAATAGTATATTAATATATACTTATTTAAGTAAGAGGTTATATTTTTAGTTTGAATAAAATAAAATTCTTAGTTTTATTTTACTTTATGGTGCAATTACTGTCATGAGGTTATCCAAATTTTTAATATAAAAACATCATGGAAAATATTTTTACAATTATCTTAACTCAATCCACTTTAGTTTAAACTCTTAATCTAATCATATTCACTATATTTCTTGTGATCTTATGAGAAATCAATCCACTTATCTGATCTATAACTTACTTTTATTGCCTATATACTTGAGCTTTAGTATTCCTGGTAGCATATTCAGACCTTATAATTTTTTAAACCAAATGCTGTTTATGATTGTCAGAATTTATACTCAAAAATGGCCCATATTATCTCAAAAATGGATTGATGAAACGTTTGACCATTTTCTGATGGGGTTTGAGCCTTCCAGAATCAAAAGGATCATCAGCAAATGAGCCCTTACTAAACTAGGCAGGAATTAATGAGAGAGAATTAAAGTTTTGTCACAAGATGAGACTATCTCAACTCCAGTGGTTGCCATCCAGACTCCCTCACACAATGGGAGGCCAACAATCTTGAAACAAATCAAATAGAAAGTCTGCAACTTACCCTCATACTGGATGAGAAGCAAAGAGCTTGAATGAAGAGGACTAAAACGCCCCACCCACCACAAAATACCTAGTCACCCTATATATATTGAAAGTTTCTAACAATAAAAATTATCATTTATTTACCCTAACAAATTTATATCTCTTTTCATTATTTGCATAGATACAATAATTGTGTTGTAACCTATGTAGTGCATAATATTGGACCCTGAAGAAGTGAAAGTGCTGTGGGACCACCTAGTGCTAAAAAAAGAAGTGAAAGTGCTATGCATTTGCCTCTCTCCAGCTATTTCAAAGAACCAAGCCATCCAAAAGACCATTCTCAGATTCTTTTTCTACTGCTTTAGGCACAAAATTTTTGATATTCTTTTTTTCTATCAAAAAGCTTCTCCTTGTGCTCATTAATGGGTTTTAAGCTGTAACCAGTGAAAACATCACTTATGAAACATGGAAGAAAACATTAATAACGAATCCCATACCTATAATGAGAGTAAAGCATTACCTGATGTATTAATACTTCACAATTTAAAGTATAATCAATTCAAAATGAGTTCCTATAATTGCGGGCTACCTTTAAATCCAACTTTCTCATGCCAAACCCCAGTCAGTTATATCTTCAAACTGACAACATATATGCTATAATTTATAAGCTTTGTGATGGGATCTATTCCACTAAAGCCCACTCTAGCCACTTTCAAGCTTCTGCTGTTTACTCTTATATGCAAAGACCTATTCTTGGCTGTCTTAACTAGTAATGAGTTAGTTGACAGAGGGGAATCCTACCTTTGGCAGTTTGTCCATCCAGCTTCCCACCATCTCCTCCAAGTGGAGGGATTACATCATCAAAAAATACTATGCCAGTTAGGATTATTACAAAGTTGTAACTACACACTGGTAAAATTTTACAAAACTGCCTCCAAACTTGTCTGTGACAATTAAGAAATATTTAAGACAACCGCAGCCTCATTAACTATGGCAGATGCCAGATAGCCCAGTTGGAATCTGGATTCTCTGGGTATATGGATACAGCCTTACTCAGCAACTTCAGGGTATAGTATCCAGGGTATAGGAGTATGTCTACAATGCTGCTTTGAAGGTGGCCGCCCAAACCTGAACCTTGGAATTTATCTTGATCTAATAATTGAGTCATGTAGAAGCCCTGCTTGATTAGCTTTTTCACAAAAGTAGCTCTTCCACTGAAGGCCCTAAGGGGCCAGGGCACCAGGCTTCAGAGGGTTCCCTGGTCCCTCTGGGTCACCCTTTCCTCCTGCTGAAGGCTCCAAGGACCCTAGGAATGGTAAGATGCTCAAGTATTTAGAGGACCTTCAGAAACAGATAAAAAACACTTCTTGAGGATATAGAGTTTACCCTGATGGAAACATCATCCATCCTTCTAATAACTTAGGTGCCCTTTACTTTGAGATGGAAAATTTAGGAGTGTTCATGAAATTACTGACAAAAGCCTTACAAGATGAAAAGCAAATTCACAAATCTGTATGCTCATATTAGTTTCTTTGAGTCCAAGATTTTAGACTCAAAATTCCAAATTAATCAGAAGGCTGGCGCCAGTGTGCTTAATTGATGCTGTAACGAGTTACAGGATTATTTAGAGAAGATGCAATGGCAAATCAACTAGCAGGCCCTCCACACATATGCTGAGTCATTGTCCACTGAGCCTTGCAGATTATCAATACTGGCATCCGTGCTCTCTCCATGCTAGTTGGGACATCTTTTAAGCCTGAATTTAAGAGAAAATTGTTCCAGTCCAAAAAACATTGCATCCTTTTTAAACGCTTAAGAGCACTATGGAAGATGCCACCAGTCACCAAAAGATCGAGCATATCCTTTCTTGATTAAGTGGGGAACTCATGAGATGATGACCCTCACCTTCATTAATGTCAACTCAGGCCCAAGTAAAACCTGCTATTGTACAGGAATTTGGCTCTGATCAGACTCCTCAAGTCAAAACAAGCCTTTATGGCTATTTGCCTTAACAAAGTATAAGCTTCTTCTGATTTTTATGTCACTTTTATGCTATAGTACAACTGCTAGTTAATACTAATTAAATTTCTTTAGTTGATACCATTACCACCATTATTTTTGCTCTTGAGTATTGGTCTGAATTTCAACTTCATATTATAGGAATTAAGCACACCTTCACTAGCATTTGTGACACCAAAGAGGCACTCAAAGATATGCTGCATCCACTCTAAACAAGTACCCCTCCACAATTTAAGCTTTGACTAGACCTAGAGTGCATTCATAAGATGCTAAGAATATAGAAATACCTATTTGATCTTACTGTAAGGGCCTCTAACACACCAAGGAGGAGTATTATAAAAATCAGGTTGAGGAGGCAGAATGTGAACTTTCAGGAAAAAAGAGGTCAGCATGAAGACAGAGAATCTTTGTGCTGAAACTTCCCCCATTATGCTCTTTTAAGACTGATATCCACAAAGAGGGCACTATTGGATAACCCTGGAACCACGCATTGAACACTACCATAATAAGTAACTTGATTATTAATAACTTTATGATGAGTCACCAATAATTCTCGCCCTTCCAACTCAATTTGATAGTTTGGACACCCAAGTTCAATTAAGGTTAATAAAAGTTGGTACTCGCCTTAATATATAGCATTCCTAGTGAATGTAAACTAGTTTAATTTGCTGAAAAAATTAAGATTATGCCCAATATGCCCCATTACATTGAGTAAGATACTATGGGTCACAATGCACTCACTCCATAGGAGCCTACTCTGCTCTCCCCCTCCAGTTTAAAAAAATTACATTAAATGCCTCAAACATAGCTCTAGAAAACTATAGCTATAATTTATTGTTGGACACCCAATTTCTCTGAGAATATGATGCCATCATCCATTGCATGGGAGAATTCTATCTTTACTTGGTACCCATATAACCTTGGTGTTTGAAACATCCAAAGATAGAAAGGAACGCACAAAGGCTTAAAACTATTTTCTGGAAACCAAAAACTGGATTAATTGACTCAATTTTTACATTTAAGGCGCATGCATGAAATTAGCTCCTATCATAGTGGATGGGATGGAAGGGATGCATGTATATTCGTCAGATTTCAAGGTAATTCATCCAGGGTCACATATTATAGTGGATACCCAGATTTATGTGAATATACCACCTGGAGCCTTCTAGAAATCTACTGGACTATAAATTCATCTGTAAAAGAGGTATTACCATGCCCAGGTATCTTTGACCCCACCTATGATGGCCCTGTTTCTGTATTGCTGGCTAACCTGACTTCAAAGGCCTATACCATTAGCCCAAGTAGTCCAAACGCCTATCTACATTTAGTATCAATCAATGACATCAACTGTGTCTGTAAATTCAGGAGCCTCATTGACTTTGGTTTATAAGAACCTCCCACTATAGCTCTAGTCACTACCTCCATAGGGAAAATCTTATCCCAGGACAAAGGAAGAAGGTTGAAGAACTTTTGGAAAAAATCTGACCTCTTCTCCACATTTACATACTACTTCTGCTTGATTAAAGGGTTGTGTGCAATGAAGAAAGGGGACGCCTCAACCATATATCCACTTTAATATCAAAAAAGCAAGGTGGAAGCGGCCTAGGTTACAAACAAACTCAAAGAGCTTTTAACTTCAAAATTGTTGGTACTCTCATGAAGTCCCTGAGCATTCCCCCTCCTGCTTGTTCAAAAAAAGAAGAAAGCCATCATGTCACTCTGGGTTATCATAAGCTTAACGCAGTAATGCGAAAAGATAGCTACCATCTCCCTCAAATTGATGACACAATGGCTCCTAGAAGGGCTCCAATACTTTTCCATAATGGATCTTGTCAGCGTGTACTGACAAATTGAGCTAGCTCCTGAGAATCAAACCAATTGCGCCCTTATTTCAAACAAAGGGCTATTTTAACTTCCCTAAATGCCGCAGGGGCTATGAAATGCCCCTTCCACCTATTATAAATCTATGGATGGGCTCCTAAATAATTTAAAAATGCCTTGCGTCCCAGTTTACTTCAACAATATTAATGATTTCTTAAAGACTTTAGCAGCCCCTTAGATCATCTCCACCAAGTTTCCAATAGACTCCAAGGAGCATCTTTGTAGCTCTAACCCTCCAAATGATTGTTTTTCAACCAGAAATGAAGTCTTTAGGGTACAAGGCCACTAAATAAGGAAATTAGTTTTGCCAGACGAGGTTATCGCCATAGAAAAGATGACGCTACCTCAAAGCCTTTGGGATATGCAATTGTTACTAGGCAAGTTAGGACATCACGGGAAGTTCATACCTTGGTTTTCTGGCCTGGCCAAGCTCTTGGTGTATTTGCTACACAAGAAAATTCCTTTCAAGCGGAATCCAGAACAGGACTAGTCTTCCAATCTAATCAGGACTGCATTAATCTCTCAGCCTGTGTTAATACATCCAAACTAGAACCAAACCTTTGTGTTATTTACCAACGCCAGTGACGATACTCTAGGGGCAATACTGGCCCAATTAAATGAACAACAAGTATATTGACCCATAGCCTATTTAAGCAAAACCATATGAAAGCTTAATGTAATTACAGACTCATTGAATGTGAATGTTTAATTGTACTGCTTGCGATCAAGCAATTATGACCATACATTGGAATCATTTCACTATTGTCACCAATCACGCTTCATTAATATAGCTACAACAGATGAAAAACAAAGATGGTCAATTGGCCAGGTGTGCCCTCCAGCTTCAAAGCTACAACTTTTCTATAGTGAATCAGGTGGGTGTGACTCATAAAAACGAAGACAGGCTATCTAGGATGCCAACTCTCATGGTATTATTATCTGAAGAAGACCGCTTGTGTGACTTGATTGGTCAGCTAGAGAAATAAGAGCTGGAACCTGAAAAAGTGAAAATGCTATACTTTATGGCTCAGAACACTTAAATACAAGATGGTATGTTATATAAGAAAGTTGAAAGAAAATGGCTGTCATACCTGCAAACCCCCTTAAGAATCAAAGTTCATCTTAAAGGAAATATTATGTATTACATGGGGCAGTCAAGAAAACCTATGAATAATCATTGAAAAAATGCTACTGGTATTAGATGCTTGATACTATCCAGTAGGTCTTAGATGCTTACTTGACATTCAGAACTAAGATCGTTAACCCCTTATTTCTATCATGAAATTGTTGCCCCATCTAAGCAATTTAGCTTCATTAGCGTGTATGTCATAAGGCCCTTATCCATGGGCTCCATGTCATCGCTACATTATCCTAGCCATTGAATATCTCACAAAGTGGTTTTAGACCATCTCAGTACCTGCTGCCATCACTAAAGCTACCGCCTTGTTCTTTTTTTAGTACTAGATGGTCCCAACTACCGCCTTGTTCTTTCTTTGCTCTGTTTTCATCTAGCATGGGTGCACCAGAGTTATACTATTGGACAATGTGTTAAATTTCAACTGCCAAGTTTTCCAATAATTGACCCCACTATTAAATACTAACCAAAATTTCACTGCACCCTATAGCCCTTCACCAAATGGTGAAGTCAAGTGGAAAAATAACACCCTAGTATCTATTCTCTGTAAAATGGCTGCCATGGACCACATGCAATAGAATCAAAGCCTGCCATCTGCTTTATTAAACTATCATATCAGCTACCACTAAGTGATCAAAATGTCCCCTTTAGGCCCTCTATGGTAGGGAGCCTTGACTGCCTAGTAGCGTCCAGCCTTTATTGGATTATGAATCCTACACCACTGGTGAATTGACAACGATGGCGCTAGCCAATGAGATAATTAGGCTGCAAGCGCTTGCCACCTTACGGATCATACTAACCACCACCAGGGAAAATTACGGTCAAATTTCAAACATCCAGTACCTTCTTTAAAAATATTGGAGACCTTGTGATATTCTATCATCACTGCCCTAGTGGGAGCCTAAATAAGTTAGAAACTTTTTGGTTGGGAGCCTACCACATACTGTATAAGGCTGACTCCAAGTAACCAATTACTGATGTCATTCAAGGCACAGTAATAACACACACATGCTAGGTTCCTGCGCCCTTATGTCCCCCTCTGCCAGGATCTTGAGGGAGGTGACGTCAGCATTTGTACGCAAGAGTGGCCAAATATCTCAAGATTGGACCAAAAAACGTTTGATCATCCTCTGATGGGGTAGATCCTTCTAAGATAGAATGTATCATTGGCAAATGAGCCTTTGACCTTAACCAAGCAAGAATTGATGTAGGAGATTCAATAATCCCCATAAAATGAGGCTCTGTCTTAGTGACAGCAGTTGTCATATGGACGCCCTCACACAATGGGAGGCCAAAAATCTTAAAGCTGATCAAGGAAAAAGGCTGCAGCTCAACCCTGATACTGATGAGAAGAAAAGATCCTGAATGGAGAGGACTCAAGCGCCCCATCTGCCACAAAACACCTAGTCACCCTATATTTATCAAAAGCTTTGACAATAAAAATTATTTTTTAATTCCCTTAAAGAACCTATATTTTTTTACTCTTCACATAGTTACAATAATTGGTATCTAAACCCAGAATAGTGCATAATACCAGACCCTGAAGAAGCAAAAGTGCTACACCATCACCTTTCTCCAGACATTCTAAAGAACTAAGCCATCCTGAAGACCATTCCCAGCTTCTTTTTCTAATGCTCCTGGCACTCCAGATTTTTGATGTTTAGGGCTTCTTGCAAAAAGCCAAAATTACCAAAATTTAATATAATCAATTTACTATAATAACATACTTTAAGCTCATAAATGGAGCTCAGCTCAATTTTATTATATATTGGCTAAATGCACCTGTTCAAAAAAAATATGATGTTATATTTCAACTTATTTAACAGATAGCCTATTTTAAAGCTCTCTAAGAAACACTCCAATTATCTCCAATTAAATGCTATCTCAGTGTTAAAATAGAAAAGCTATATTTAAGGAATCCAATTTTATCTACTACTAGATTTGAAAATTTCCAATTTACATATGTTTAAGCTTTCATTCACTGTAGATTTATAACACTAAATAGAGCCTAAATAAAATCTACAAAAAGTTGCCTAAAGAAAAGAACAACAAATTATTTGTCCTTAACATCACTAAAAACATCTAATAAATGTTTATGAAAATTATATATTCAAAAACACTCAGAACAGCACCCTGATCTCAGAAGAATTACCTAAGAAAAATTACAAAAACAAAGTTTTTTGCCCCAGAAGGTAGAGGATGAAGTCTAAAATAAAAAATAAAGCACATATCTGTATAATTTACTTAAACAATAAACACTTAAACTAAGTTATATAAAATGTAAGCAACATAGCAGAAATTTTAATTTGGATTGGTGACAACATTTAGAACATTTAGAGTATTAAAAACCCCTTAAAAAGTTATATATAACTTTAATTGTTTTCCAATACATTGCTCTTTATTAATTAGAAATAAATGTATTGCTAAACTATATTATATTAAATAGAAAAGATCAAAATTTACCTTGAAAACTATATTAACAACTGTTTATAAATAACATTTAAAAAGTTTGTTTCCTCTTAGTTTTCCTATATATGTAAATATATTGGAAAAGTAAGGGGAAGCAAACTTTAACCTCTAACCACCAAACCTACCTTGATGTTTTCAGAAACCCCATCAGATGCTCCAGCGTGGGGAAGCGGTGAAACTCCCCCAGCATTTTCTACTTGGCGGGAAAAAGCGCTCAGACTGGATTATTCAGTTCTACCAAATCCTTGAGTCAGCTGATTCCACCCAAGGATCTCAATGACCACCTCGCTCAAACCCAGGCAGTGCCCTGATGCCCCCTGGTTCTCCCCTGGAACAGTATGCATTCTGGACATTAGATCAACTATGAAAAGCTATTTCCATATAATGATAAATAATTCTTTATACTTGCTTAGGTGGTGATGCAGCCTGCTGTCTTTATTGACTTCTGCCTCTATAGGGGGTATTTTGACATTAGCTTCACTTTCAAATCTGACGCTGCCACTGCAGCAACTGTGCCCCTGGTCTTCCAGGGTACCCCTATACCAACAATTTGGGCCTGGATCCCAGCGGAAACCACTTTGTTGATCTAGTTCACTAGTTTTTCCACTCACCTTTCCCCTGTGGTACTTCATCAGGAGCTGATGGAAGAGTTGGCAGCTTATGGCTTTAACCTCATCCTACAATTTGTGGTCCCAAATGGGCCACATGCCTTGCTGAGCCTCAGGTATTTGCCATGATAAGCCCTAAATTTTCTAAAATCTCTTTGTCACTTCATCCCCATGCTGTCATCCCTTCTGCCCCTGACCCTCCATTCTGGGCCCATATAAAGGGTGGGTGACCTATCTGTCCATTTTACTTTAAGTTGTAAAATAAAAAAGTGAATGCCCAACCCTTGCAGAATCAATCAACTATGAGCACACCTCCACCAGCTTCCATTCCGCTGCCAACCCTGTGCTTTTTTGGTATGGGGTACTATACTACCCCCCTCCTTTAAAGCCTGCTGCAGAAAAGCCCGCAGCATCCAATCAGGCCCCCCTGCCCAGTGCCACAGATGCTCCCATTATTAATGAAATGTTTTGGACAGCAGTTTGATCTCATGCTTCCCCAATCCAAACATTCTTCATACATATGCTGATTCCCCCATTCAGTTTAACCAGAACCCTTGGAACTTATTGGCTGAGACCAATGAATCAGGAAATTTTATTGCCCCGTTAATTGTCCAAATTGAGCAGTTCATCAATTCTGAATAGGACGCTCAGTGCCCTCCTCATTTTTATGACCCAGCCAAGTGCCAATCCATTCTGAAATGACCACCAGCTCGGTGTAGAAGAACCTGCCACGTCAAATTGTCAGCCCTCCACAAAGCTGTCACCAAATTGGTGGCGTTGCTTTTAAAAGCCTCCATCCTCCCATTATCACCCCTCCATCATTCCAGAAGTAAAAAATAATATAAAACATCTTTAAAGAAAGCCAAAAAAGCTATCCAGAATTTGGCAATAGTAGAATGAAATCCCAAAGCCAAGAATACCCGCACTATTATTGCCATGTTCTCCAAACTTTCTGACATCTACGTTCAAGTAGAAAAAGCTTTTGATCTCTATATGGACATATTTTTTACAGCTGAAAACTTTATAACCAACTGCTCATAAGCGCCCTCAAACCATATACTACCTATGCCCCTACGCCCCTGCTCTCTGCATGGGACCATGCTCTGCTCTGGAAAGAGGAAGACGTTACTGAGGATGAGCCCCCAATCCCCCTCCCCTTCCGCCATGGTGGTATAAGTGGTTCTCCGCTGTCCCACCTAGTTGGTTGTTTTTGTTTTGTGTGTCTCATCCACCCATCTCATCCGCCCTTTTTGGGCAGTCTGGTTTAGTTTGTTCAAGTTTTTATATTTTGCTCTTCAATATTTGGTATTGTCCATTTACTGTTTGACATACCTCAAATAAATTTAAAATCAAAGATATTAACAGTTTTTGTTAAAACTAATCATCAAAATTACTACCTTATATAAGTAAAGTAGTAATATAAAAACTTATCCTGATGATGTTAGTAAAAATATATAATTATGATAAATTTATGCTGAAATCAAAATCAATAGTTATAAAAATATAGCCAAGTAAGAAGTAAACTCACCCCAAAAAGATATTGCAGACATTTCATATGAGTACAGATGATCATAATTAGAACAAAATATCTAGTAAATATGATTATAACCATCAAAAGCTTACCTTGAAAAAGATAATGATAGTCAGCTCACTGACCTTAACTTGCTTAAGACGTGAGGCCAACTTGCTACTCATGGGGTCTACTCCATGCATATTAGGCACCAGACAACCTTTGTTTAGATCAATTTTCCATATAGAGCAAATTATCCTATGATGCTACCCGTTTTAGCATCAATCTCTTTGGTAAACTGTTTGCGCCTTTAACAAATCTCTTAGTGACACTCTCTGAAATGTTTGTTATACTTTGGCAACCAGGACTCAATGTAAACCAGTCCAATCTCTACCTTGGCAGCTCAGCTCCAAGGTATCTGAAAATAGAATGTCCTATTAAAACAGAGCAGATTTCATACTGAATACTTATATGGATCAATAGCTAATTTCAGACTGGCTAATGGCAATTAGCTCACTTAAGCCACTTATAAGTAAAATAAAAGAATGAAACTGAGATTCTGTGAAAAGTTTTAATAAAGTAAAAAAGTGAAGTATCTTAACCTTCTGGTGAAAAATCAAGATACTAAATGAATGAATATTGTAAAGTAAATTGGAAATTTTGGTAGAAATAATGGGGATTTTCAGGATCTCCTAGTGAGACAGCATCTAACTACTACCTTTAATGCTTCATCCATTTGACTGAGTTCCTATATACGCAAGTTTCTTCTTGTGGCAAAAACTCCTGAACCTTGATGTCCAGGGGCCCTTTTACTTTTCCCAATTTTAGGTTGTGGGTGGTAGCATCTTCTTTTGTAATTGCTGGAAATAAAATCTAGTATTATGTTTATTGACATATGGTTTGTGTGTTGGCGCTCCTTTGATTCGCCTCACATTGTGTTTCCAAGTGAATCTTGATTATGTTGTTTTAGATTTGGTAATACCCACTCAATCGCTTCAATTTTTCCTGTTGGGGTAATCAAGTTGATCATCATTTCATCATCATAATGTTGTAATTTATTTTGGCTCCCCAAATTTATAAAAGGGGGTTAATTTTAATATAGATTTTGGGTGATGTCTTCATCTTCATTAAACAAATCTGCTGAAGCAATAAGGGAAAATTATTTTGCATGGATTCACTCTGATCTTGGGTAAATTATTTGCCTCACAAAAATTTATAAAAGGGGTTATCCATCCCCATCTATGATGAGGAAGCTTCCTGACTTCCACCAGTTTGAGGATGATTCTGTTCTTCCACCAGATAAGGAATGATCTGATGATCCTCTTGCAACCTCATCTGCAACACTGATGAACAATCTTGAAAAGTTACTGATGAACAATTTAGATCTCATATAGTCTTAATGGAAAACAAATATCTAGTAAATTTAATAAAAAAAGCTACAGGTAATAAAAATTAGTAAACTATAAAAGTCTTACTTTAAAGATGATAAAGATAACCACTTAAAATTTAAGAATGTCATGTTGGGATCAAAAATGTGCTAAGAATACCAGCTAAAATCTATTTTTTAAACTATAAACCAATAAAGTAATTTTTTGGTAAATTTTCATAAATATACAAAAGCAACTAAAGTGCTTACCTTTGTGTTGAAATTATGATTCTGCAATTTAAGTGGAGTCAGCTCATCAGCCCTTGCTTCCTTAACTTGGGTAGCCAACTTGTTGTGGAGGGGTTCTGTTCCACAAAGATAGACACCAGTTGACTTTCTGAAGGCGCACTATCAATATCACTGAGTAGATCCTCTTCTGATGCTACCTGATATAGCAATAATGGCATGTTAAAACTGTTTATTGCCCTGCTAAAAATTCTTGTTGACACTATTAAACATATCTTCAGTATGGTGACCTAACACAAAATACATCGGAAATCTTGACCAACCTCTTCCTTGGTGTTATCATCAACCAAGGTGTCCTCCTAAATGAGTTTCTTCTTTAGATCACAAAATAGTTACTTGTTATCTCTATGCTTAAACCTAATATAAGTGGAAAACAAGTTATAAACTTAAGATACTTTAGTTAAAGCTTTTTATCAGGATAAATCAGAGTATTTTTTACTGCCATTATCTAATCAAGATTTAAAATAAATATAAAGAGAAAATAATTGGGAGTGGGTTATGGCCATATAATAGGGGCTTCACAAACCCCTTGTATGTCTCTTATTAATTTCTGCCTTGTTGGCGGCATCCATCTGGTTCAATGCTTGCATCCACAAGCTCTGTCTTGTGGTGGACATCCCTGAACTAGGAGTTTGGTGGACCCTTGCTCAATACCTGCTTCTCAGTCTGAGGCAGCTATATCTCATCTAGTTATTGCTTCTTCTCTTAATTTTTGTAATATGCTGATCATATCAGGATTCTTATATATTAATGGACGGGGCTCCCAAGGCCAAGCCCACCACCAGCCCTAAACTACCACCCCCATATGTGGCCATACCAACTCCAAATGGTCCTGCCCAGATGGATGGCCTTGTCGGGCACAATAAGCCAAGGTGCGATGCACCAGCCTCTGTCATCTCAGGACACTCTGGCTTCTTCCCCTGTCACCAGGGCAAGACCACTCTCAAAAGGATCCTGGTGCATCCACCCCCTTTCCTCTCCTCCTCATCGCACTTCCATCCACACCCCAACCTTATTTTAAATAGAACAATTTAAATAAAAAAAGTTCAGCAAATAGCGGCCTTTATTGAGAGTTGACTCAAAGTCAGAATAGAATTCCAAAGTGAGGTCCATTCGAGCTGACCTCACTTTGAAATACTTCCTAAAAAGGCTAAATGAATTGTTGGTAATGAGGGGTGCAAAAGCCTCCAGAATTGATGGTATCCAGGCAACTTGGTGGAGAAATGGAGGAGAACCTCAGAAAAACAACCAATTAAATAAATGATTTATTTAATTTATTCCATTATTGACCCAAATAGTAAAATCCTACTCAGAACAATGGACTTACAACTATCCACATACATGAATCTCATAATTCCCAACCTTAAGATATTCATGTACAATTGTCAATCTTTACATAATGGTGCTGCTCCAATGCACTTCACTCAGGGTTCTGACCATTCATCAATATAGGTTGCATCCCTTTTTTGATATTCAGGTGTAAGATTCTTTTTGCTTCTGTTAGGGGTAACTTGGCTCACATGGTTGTTTTGTCATTTTTTGTCATTGGCTGTTCCTTGATGGAAAAAATCCATCATCAGCTGATAGTAAAACCCTTTTGATCCCCAAAGGTATAAGAGGGGGTCAAATTTTATAGAGTTCAGTGGTGGTAGTAGCTTCATCTTCATAATGTAAATCTCTTTGGTTGACAGGTATCAAATTATTGCATGTGATGTCATCCCAACTGTCTGGTGAAAACTCTGATTCCATCATCATTTATAAAAGTAGTTCATCTTCCTTATCCATGTTTTGATCTTGCATAAATAGTCTTGATATGTTAGTATATTGGTGAGCTTCCTTTCAGAGGGTGAGAATTATTCTCCAGTATAATCATGGTATCTTCCATGGCAAGTGGGGATATTATCACTAAAATAATTATAGCTATGAACTCCTTATAAATAATTATAAATACTTGAGTTTATATTCAAATTTGGTTATAACTTACCTGAAAACATAATAGCTAAAAATCTGTTAACATCATAAAAAGCTTCAAAGACTTAATATACAGCTATAACATATGGTAAGCTCAATAGTGGAGCTTATTTTTTGATTTTATTGGATGAATGCACCTGTTTATAAAACTTATGCTAAATTTTGACTTATTTAAAATTTTTAACAAATCTTTTTAAAGCTCTAGAAAATTTACTCCAATTATCTCCAATTGCTAACTCAGGGTGGGGTAGAAAATCTATATATGGAATCCAATTTACTCTAATGGCAAAATTATAAACTGATTAGCATCCATCTATGCTTTGAATTAGGGTAGATTTAATACACTGAATTGAGCCTATATAAAAATTACCTAAAATTAATCAAAAACAAAATTTAACAAATAATTTAGCCTTAGCATTGCTAAAAGCAAATGAAAATTGGCAAAATACCTTAAATAAATTAGCCTAAAAACCACTTAAAAAAGCACCCCAAGCTTAAAAGGGTGCCCCTAAGAAAAAGCGCGCCAAAAAAACTACCTACCCTATGTGGTTAAGGATGAATGTGTTGGCGTTGAGCACCAGAGCACCAAACTGAGATAGAATATAGCAAGGCTTTTCGTGGAGTTCCTGGCCTATCAAATCTTACATGTGGGGCTTTACTGGTATTTATCCTTCTTTCCCATCGCATTCATTTTTCTCATTTCCCCATTAGTTTGGTGCAGTATTGTCCCTCAGGTTGTCCCACCTTGTTTCAATATAAGTCATTAGCTGTATATAAGGATTTATATGTTTACTAGTTACTCAAGAAAAGTAGATTAGAAATTTATAAACACTTTAATTACTAAATAAAATTAAGTATGTATAGAAGTTAAATCAATATATGAATCAATTAGATATCTCAATAAAGTACTTTTCTTGTTTCAAACTGTAGGTGAAAAATGACAGTTTGCTATTGTATCTACTAACTTTATAGTTTATAATTTATCTAGATATAGCTTATGTAGAGGTGCCCCAGTTGGTTAAAGTTTCTACCCAACCAAAATTTCTTCCTTGAAGTTTAAAATATTATCTAAGGTTCTTCATAATTAGAGCTTTTATTTCCTTTGTATATAATTGTGTCTAAAGGTGTTATATATGCTAATATCTGCACAATACTTACTATTGTTCTAGTAAAATGTCATAATGAATCTAGATCATGTGGCCTTAACTTTTTTATAACTGCACAGCTTTTTATCAGGTAGTTTTAACTAATAACTAAAAAACCTGCAGTAACACTTATAAAGTATTATATTTCTATTAACTATGAAGGCTACAAATAAAATATTTATGGAAAAAAACACAAGTGCTAGTAGATTTTATCAACAAGTTCTAGTTTACTCTTCAGTAAAATAATATGAGAGCAAACTTGATTGTTTTAAAATTAAAGTAAAAAGTCATCACACTACATTTGATAGATATATACATATCTTGGATAAGGCAGAAAATGAGTGATGATTAATAAAATTACATTAATATAGTACAAAAATTTAATTTAACTATTTAATGAGTATGTTCATCTAACAAATATTATAGACTTTTATAGCTTGTCTACAACTTTGCTATATTGACTTTAGATATTTACTTGAATCCAATTTGAGAATTTATATAACACTAATTGGTATTTTATATTTATTAAATCCTAATTGAGATTACAAGTACTTTTATGTAGACATTTAAAGTCATTTAAATAACAAATTTTGTTTTAGATAAAAAAAACTACTATAGTTAAATTTACTACAGCTTTATTTTTTTGATTCATATAAAACAAAAAAGTGAGTTTGTATAAGCTTTTCTAATTTTAAACACATACTAATTTATTGTAATCACATTAAAATAATAAAAATTTTCCAGAACGTTATACCAAGTCAATAGATTTAGAAGCTTTTCCTATAAATAAGATGCTCAATTCCTAAATTGGTTATCAAGTTTTTCTCATAAAAAAGTGATCCTTCAAAAGCTACACAATTATTAGTCAAAGTAGCTCCAGCAAATCTCTTAGTAAATGATTTGTCTCTAGGGCAATCACTTGGAGAAATTGGAAGTTGACACCATTGCAAATCTCTGCTTAACATACAGGCAAATTTCTTTATCTAAAACTAGAAAAACATGATAATGCAAATAATTATATTTTTATTGGTTAAATTTCAGGGATATTTATGGCTTTAGTAGAAATTTATGGATCCTGTAGGGTGTGAAAATCTTTAAATGGAAAAATATTTCCCATATAATCTTGCAGAATCAGAGGGATTTGTGATTTTATTTTACTATTTAGGCGTTCTTATAATAACTTCAGTAGCTTCCATGTTAGTAAAGCCCCATTGAATGAGTTGAAAATTACTCTAATTCAAAATTTTTCCAAGATATCATGAATTCCATTATTCCATAACAATGCCCCCTCTCAAGATCTTGACAAGGAGGGACATGACTTTAAAGAAATCTAACGTGGACTTTATTCACAACAGAGCCCAATTTGATTATGACAATCAAATAATATAGTCCTTGATGATAGATCACTCAATAAGGACCTAACCAGAGTGTATCAAGTTTGTAAATTTGGCCCCCTGGCCGGTGATGGTAGAATAAGACCAGATCTTCTAGCTAGTACTCAGGTAAAACCAATTTTTGAGGCGTTTTTTTGTTCCGCTTCTCATCTACTTATAGTTCCCATAGAATTTGTGACTTAAGCTTTTCATCAGAATAACTCATCAGACAGCCTTTGCATAGCTATCTCAGCCATATTGGGCTTGGAGTTTTTCTAGGATGGTCTGAACACTCAATGGTAAAATTAGCTCTCATTTAAATATATTGCTTGAAAAGGAGAAATCTTGGAAATTCAATGGTAGCTCATGCAATATGCCAATAGGGCCACTGGAAAGTATTTGTTTTCCCTAGATGGGTCAGATTGAGCCATTTTGCAGAGAATGGTGGCTAAAGTCCCATTCACCCTTTCCACTGCTCCTTTGGTAGTGGAATGGTATGGAGCAGTATTGAGCAATAAGTGCTCATCAACAGATTAAGGTCAGCGATTACTTGAAGTATTAAATTGATGCCATTATCAGATAACAGCACCTTTGGGCTGTCATTGTGGTTAAATACCTGTTTAAAAAAGAAGGAATTGGTCACTTTTGAAATGAGTGACATCTGAGGTGGCATCAACCCATTTTGTGAAGTGATCAACTGCTAGTTTGATGTAGGAATGGCCGTACATTTCTGTAGGTAGCAGACCAATAATGTCAATTCTGACATTAGCAAATGGGGCAGTAGGACCCACTATATGGTATTGATAACTCAGATTGAGAGGTTTCTGGCTAGCACAGGTAAGAAAGGAGTTGATAACATCTTGGATTGTTTTAATCATCCCTTCCTGATATCTTTGCTCTTGCAGCCACTGATGTTTTGCTTACCATGCCATGGCCTACAGTAGATTGGGCCTCCAGGGAAGTTTGAATCTTGCTAATAGTCAGACATAAGTCAATCAGGAGGTTCTGACCTGTTTATATAATAACCCATTACCAATCTAAGTTCACTTGGTCATCTTCTTCAATTGTTGCTGAACTGCAGGAGACTATCAACTTCATTCCTCAGGATTTTCAATAAGTTCATAAATTTGGTTCTCCACGGAGGCATATAGAATCAAATGGATAGTTATGACAACCCATCGACGTTCTGATGTGTCATTATGGCACAATGAACTATCAAAAAGTCACAACTCTGATTTTATGTGCCCAATGGGCCAGGCGTCGATCCAGATCATTAATCTGTTTTAGCCATTATAGGTAGGCATGATCTATAACCACTTTAAAATGATTCCCATACAAGAAGGGCAAAAATTTTTAGTAACAAGCATAACATTAAGGCACTTGCACTTAATGACGCTGTAATCTCTATGCCCAAGTTACTGTCTTACTGAAACATGCTATAGGGTTATTGACTTAAGCATATCAAGTTGTGTCAATATGTAGCCCCAACAGCCAAGTCACTAGCATCATTTAAAAGAATAAACAGTTTATCAAATTTGGGCTGTACCAATATAGGGGTTGTCGCAATGGCTCTCCTTAGGACTTCAAAAGCTTGCCAGTGAGTTTCTCACTGGAAGAAAACCTCCTTATGGAGCAGATAAATTAACAGTTTGGTGGTTCCCGCAAAGTGGGGATAAATTGTCAATAAAAACTGACCATCCCAAAAAAATTAAATATTAAACAAGCTGGAGGGTTGAGTCATTTTCCCAATTGTGGCCAGTTTTATCAGACAATGATAAGATTCCATTCCAAGAAACTTTGTATACTAATAATTCCATGTTGGTTTGAAAACAGCTACATTTGGCTGGTTTTATTTTCAGCAGTGGTTTAATTTTGTTCAAGTACTTTATTCATATGAGTGAGGTTTTAGTCAAAAGTTCAAGAGAACACTATCACTTCAAATAAATAAACCAACACAAAGGAAATCTTCAAGTCCACTAGCAGGCCATCCATCGCCCTTTGGAAGAGGACAGGGTGTTGCATAATCCTTAGAGATTTGAGTAGGTTCAAATAACCCTTCACTTGCAATAAAAGCACATTTCATTAATCCTCTGTAGCAGGCTTGATCTGCCAGTATCCACTAGAGATCCATTAAAGGAAGAATTGGGAACCGCCAAGAGGCAAAAGAAATCATCAATGAGTAGTACTGGATAATTGTCCTTTCAAATAATGACATATGAACGCATATAGTCCATTACCACTCAATGCTCATCATCCTTTTTTGTGTTATTAAAATGGCGAGGTACATGAACTTTGTGAGAGCATAAGTAATCCAGTATCCAAGAGTTGTTTCAGCTCCTTCGTCACCTGGGCTTCTCCAACCTTGGAAATCTGGTAGGGTCAAGAATGGATAGGAGGGGAGTTCCCAGTAAGCACTATATGATGTACACCTCTCATCATTTAGTCATCCAACCCTTTGTGAATAAGTCTGCATACTCTTTGATTAGAGCATCCACCTTTGTTTTCTTAAAGGTGATGGTGTTAAAATTTATAGGTTTTCTGATTATTCTTGGCCAATAACCCCTATAAATATATTACTTGCACAGGTTTGGGTTTTGTGCAACTCTCCACGTTGTATAGTAGTTAATATAATGTTTGATAATGATATGGCGACTATTATCAATTGTTGAATGAAGTATTAGATTTTGGTCTAACGCTTGGCCAGTATTTCCTCTCAAATACTTAAAATGTCTTGAATAGGGATTCATTTTCTTGTACCACCAAGCTTGATCTACTCTTAGATCCCTGTTTACAGTTTCTCTCTTTTGACACACAGTTGACAGAAATTCCTAATTTGATTCAGCTTCTTCTCTGTATCCCCGCTTAGATCCTTACTCTTTATCTTAAAGAGTCTCCAAATTATTGTACACAGCAATAACATCCTTTAGAAAAGTAGAACAAATGGATTCTAATAAAGTTTAATAAGTCAATACTCTGGTTTTGAGTGATCTGGTAATTTATGCTTTGGTAAATTATGATAAATTATGATTATGATTTTTTATTGGTGAATTCTTTAGAGAATTTATAGTAGTGAATTTGGCGCCCAACCCTCAATTCACACCTCCTCAATGAAATAGCAGCCGTTGCCATTGAATCCTCCATCCTCATCTCAGCAACAATGGTCTACCCCATCCTGGCCAAGATTCCATCATTGGACATCCTTGAGACCTAAAACAGAAAGAGTCAGAAAACGTGTCCCTAACATTATTCTCTTAATCCAAGAGAACCAACCATATTTGGCAAGTGACCTGCTTAAGTAATGGGATTTGTTACCCATTAAGGCAGGTTGCAAACCAGCTGATCAATTTGCTAGTTGTAGGTGACATCACTCACCTCACACTTACTCTCTAATTTCTCAGTCAGTTGGTAATGAAACCCAACTGATCCCAATCAGTACACCTGATATTTAATTAACTATCAGATGCCCCTATTTCATTGGCAACTCTGCCTGATGAGATCTTAAGCATTCATCTGGATCGATCCCCAGCAGATCCAACCAGGTGAATAACCTAAAATCCCTCAAACATAGTTACCCCAAAATCAGGGTCAAATGCTAACAATTTACCTCGCATTAGGGAGTCATCCCCTAGCAATTCCTGGTAATTTAGCCGGCTGGAAATATGGACAAAAATCCCAACAGATGGTAATAACTATTTTTGCTTCTAGTCAAGCAATGGTAGTGTTCTCATCAATCTTTAAAATCATGCAATTCTCTACACCCTCAAATGGATTCAGCTTGATTAGTGGGTAATGTTCAAACATATGTAATATGATGGTTTTAGTTTATTTGCATAGGTTGATCAATGAAATTAGCCATCAGAATCGTTAGGGCCCTGGTAATCAGTATCAAGCACTCTGAGGCAGGTAAGAGACTCTCAAATGTAAAAAATAGAGTATCCAAGAATTTTCAACAAGTAATCAGTCAGAATAGTAACTTGGATCCTTGTGTCCACCAGCTTTTAAGTTTTTGGTGGTATAATTACTCAGTTGTTAGACTATATTAAAATCCTTCTTCAGACTCAGCGCTGAAAGCAGTAGCTTGGTTTTTACCTAACTATTTGGTTTACTAGCCACTCAATGAATTAAAAAGATCCTGTAAACAGCTCCCAATTTTCCTTCTTCCTTTACCCTTAGAGGAATCTTTAACAACAAAAGGAATTGAATCTTTTATAATGGAAAATTATAAGTCCTTATGACTAATTTTGGTATTGAATTCATTAAGGAATTGGGTGACTATGAGAAGGTCAAAACAATCATTCTCTAGCACAATTGCCAATGGACAACATGACCAGTTATCCAAACTGAAGCGGTAAGGAGAATTAGCCCCCAGAGGTCAGGTCTGATGAGTTCCTGTGGTCCAATAATCAAAGATGTGGTTTTGATCCAGTGCACTTTTTGGTCAATTTTATCAAACAAGAGTAAAAGATGTTAGTGGCAGTCTGTTATTAACTATGTCCAAAAACATCGCTTTATGGACAACTACTTCAACATGGGTAATCTCAGTGCAAAATGGGGATCAATTAAATTGAATTCACAAGATGTGGTATGGAAAGAGCAGATTAAGAGGAATTTAGTTTTTTATTTAATTATAATGAGTCTAGATATCCTTATTAGATTTAAAAGAATGTGACATTCAGAGTAGGAAGGAAATTTAGATGCTATGTGAGGTGCAGAGTCATTAGCAGAGGGGGCCTCAAACCCAAAGCTGACTCCACTTTTCCTGCCTTGTCAACTCTTTTCTTCCAGCAAGCATTCTCAGGATGACCAAAGATCCCATATTATGGCAAGGGTCTCATTGAGGCTTAGGTATCTGGAATTCTCTTAATATACTAATGTGAGGCTGGGATCCCATTGGGATTTTTTCCCATATTCCCAACCTGCTAGATTACTTGGAATCGCTAGGGGAAAATTCCCTAAGGAGAAGTGAATCAGAAATCAGTTGGCCCAAGTTTCAGAGTAACTATGTTTGAGGGATTTTGGGATATTCACCTGGTTGTATCTATTGGAAATCAATTTGGACAGATGCTTTAGATCTCATCAGGTGGAGTTGCTGACAAAATAGGGGCATCTGATAGTGATTAACTATCAGGTGTACTGATTGGGATCGGTCAGGCTTCATCACTGACTTTTTTGGGAATGAATAGTGAGTTGCAAGGTGAGTGATGCCACCTACAACTAGCGAATTGATTGGTTGGTGTGCAGCCTGCCTTAATGGGTAATAAGTACCATTACCTAAGCAGGTTGCTAGCCAATTATGGTTGGTTTACTTGGATTGAGAGGAAAACATTAGGGACACATTATCTGACTCTTTCCATTTTAGGTCTTGAGGATGTCCAATGGCAAAATCCTAGCCAGGATAAAGAACATTGCTGCTGAGACAAGGATGGGTGATTAAACAGCAACGGCTGCTTTTTTATCAAAGAGGTGTCAACTGAGGGTTAGAAATCTGAATTCCCCACTATATATATTCCCTAGGATTCACTATAACAAAAAACAAGATAATACAGAAGATAATAAGAGTTATTTAGTTCTAAGTTATCCATGTGGTATATAGTTAAACTATCATCAGCTTCCATTGTGCTGTTCTGTCTCAAGGATATCATTGCTGTGTGCAATAATTGGAAGACTCTCAGAGAGAAGAGTAAAGATCCAAGCGGGGATCTAGAGAAGAAGGAGCCACAATTGGGAATAGCTGCTGACTGTGTGTTGGACCAAAGAAATTGTCACCAGGGTATCTCAGCGAAGATTGGGTGAACAAGAGAAAGGGAACGAATTTCTATGAGTACAACATCATGAGTAACTAATTGGGAATACTGGCCAAGTGTTGGGCTAAAATATAATTCATACTCAACTATGGATAAAAGTCTCCATACTATTATTGATTAATAATTCATATTATACAACGTGACAAAGTGCATGAGGAAATTGAACCTGTGCAGTAAAAAGGTTACTAGGTTGCTTGTTAATAACAACCACCAGAGTACATATTTACAAGTTGGTGCTCACTGCAGGGTTAGTTGAGTGAAGAATCTAGAAGAATGTTGTACAAAGATGAGCTACGCAAACTGTGGACTGAGCTGACCACTGTAAACCAGAATGCCTTAAATTCAGTGGACCATTGGGAGTTCACAGCCTTGGAAGAACGAGTCGCCAAGGTGGATGAAGGAATAGAGAATGTAGTAAGCTTTGGCAACGAGTTACTCAGTAAAGTAACCTCAATGAAAAAGAAAAAATGGGACCTCGTTCAAGAGGTCTTATTCCTGAAAATGGAGTGAGAAGCAGATCACATTAATTTAAGAAAATTCAGTGCAGATATGGAAAGATTAATCAAACAAGTGGAGGAACTTAAAGCTCAAAAATGTGCTTGTGAGCCTGATATGGCAAGCGATGCTGAAGAAAGAAGTCCTCGCACAATACTTGGGAAGTCAAATACCCCAAGGAACATGTCGCCCGCTTTTGCTGCCATTTCAGAGATGACGCCCAAAGTCACTCCTCAAGTTAGCCTAGTGGCCAAACCAAGAGAATCAACCAGAAATAACTTGGAGGAATTTAGGGCAACGCTGAGATTGCCAACGTTCCATCAAGATAACGCCCCAGCATTTTTCTGACTATTTGACATGACCATGAATGGCTATGGGGATTGTCAAAATGTGTTGACGGTCATGAATTGCATAGACACTAACTGTCAGAACTTAGTGTTACCTCACCTGGAGGGGGACAGCTGGTTGTATGCTGAGTCAAAGGCGTCCATCATGAGATAGTTCAGGTGTTCAATGCACATGTCAAAGTGCAAGCAGGAATTTATGGGAATCCAGTTCCATAAAGATGAGTCTCTAGCTAGCTTCACGGATCAGTTTTACCAGGAGTTGTAGATCCTGGTCAGAGCAAAAGTATTGGATGACTTTGATGCTAGAATCGCCTTGCAAGCGGCCCTTCAGCCCTATCATAATTTGCATTGCATGATGTCTTCCATTTTTGCAACGGAAATAACTACCTCACAAATGGTAGATAATTTGAAGATTTTGGGAGCAACATTTGATGCCCCAAATAGAAGCTTCAAATCCAATCTGGTACAAAATCTGAATATTATGAAGGGAAACAAAGGAGCTAAAGAGACGACCTATTGAACCATGCTGGGGAATAAGCTAAAGAATTCAGACAGTTGAACAAGAAGGAAAAGGTCTGCTACCAATGTGGCGGAAAGGTCATTTTGCCGTGCACTGTAAAAAGCCAAATGATCAGATCAACGTGGTCCAGGTGAAGGAGTCAGCAGCCACCAAGGATTCAGGAAAAGGGCCCACAGCCTAGATGGGGGACAGTCTAGAGCTGCGGAGAATCCTGTTCCTCCTGACATTATAGATGAAGAAATTAATATCAGTGATCTGTTTTAGACAATAAGCAGGATAAGCTGTATCAAGTGGTCAATATAGATGTAAATGCTGTGACTAGAGCTGAGCAAAGAGAATTGACCTCAAGATAATCAAGGAAGTTTCCTGGCTGTACGCCCAACGGCTGGCAGACAAGATTCAAACTGCTGAGAATACTGAAGAATTATATGACGTCCATTTAGATGAGGCTAGTTTGTCTATCCCCCTCAGAGCAATAAAGGAATCATTTTCTGAAGTATCTGTGCAAATCATTTACACCCTATATTTGGCTAATAATGCTGCTATTCACTCAACAAACACTATATTACAATACTCTAAGTTTATGTATATAGACATACAAATGAATCAAGTGCGGGTAAGGCGTTTGTCAACAGTGGAGCACCCATCAATATTTTCTCTACCAAGCTGGTAAAGAAGATGAAGATCTCTAGACTTGGAACACAAGAAAGAATATGGGACAGCTGGGCTGAACACCATTGTCTCCTGTGGAGCGTATAGTGCGTTGCCACAATGATTTAGGTCATTGGTGGTATCTGCGCCAGAAATAGTTTTGACAAACAAAACTATGACATTCTGATTGGAATGGAGTTTCTACAAAAATATGGAGTTAAATGTAACTTCAAGGATAATATGTTGACCATATTGGGTCAGATGTTATCATTGGTATATCAGAATGATGGTGAAGTTCCACTAAATTAGAGAAACAACTTCATCAATCTAATATAAAGTGATGGCATTGTCCCAGTTTGATACCAATTAGTTGGTAGAAAGTGACGTGAAATGCCAGCGTGAAACCCTAGAGAACTGGGGAATTCCACTGAGGATCAAGGATGAGAGGACCATACTGCCAGGATTGCAGATGATAGTTGACACAGGGTTGACATTGGAGATTCCTGAGCTGTTGTATGAGGAGGTTGAAAGCCCCTGGAAGAAGTCCAGAGTGGAGCCATGGGTGGCTCCTGGGATAATAATGCTGGGCCATGGAGAAATTTGAGTTCTCCTGGCAAATTTAAGTGAAAAACTGATGAAGATCAAGAGTAATCACATCATCACGTTTGTTCATCTGATCCTGACAGCCAAATTGAAGATTCCACAATTTTGGGACTCTTAATGAAATGGGATTACCAGCCAGGGTAACTGAAAGCATCAACCTATTGGTTGATTGAAAGCAGCCCGCTGATCTGTCAGAAGGCCAGAAAGAGGAAGTGCTCAAACTATTCAAAAAGTATTGGGAAGTGTTCACTCAATATGACCACAATTAGGGATGCACACATGATGTGATACACAAGGTCAGCACTGGGGAAATTTGCCAATCAGGATGAGACCAATACAACAATCAAAAGCCACCAAAGCGGTAGTGGAATAAGAAATCAGCAAACTAGTGAAGCATGAGCTTCTTGTTCCATCATTGTTGAATTTTTGGTATATTGAGAGTGACTGGTTCTTCTTGTAAGGTAAGATGGAGTTTTGAACATCTATTATATGAAGACAACAGACCAGATGGTGACTATAATTAAGATATAACTCCTCGGTAATTCTACTGGAAGTTGTATTATCTTGTCATTACTTAGATGATGGCACGCTGCCCTGATCTTCCTGATCCTAAGTAAATCCTTGACGTAACACAATGTAAAGTATTAATACAAAAGCTTATAGATTAAATTATAGAACTGCAGGAATATTTGTTCTTTTTTTATTAGTGATAAATTGGGATAATTTATAGGGGTTTGATGTTCACCACATCTTACCCATAACTCCTCAATTTCAATGGCACTTGGCCAGAGAAAGTAACGAGTTTTTTTGAGGGTCTACAATCCATTCAACTCGAAACATCCCAATTGTCTCAGAGTCAGTCTCAAAATTGGAAATATATTCAAGACAGCATTTCTAACGCATCTGTATATAGCTGAACTGATACTCGTCTCAAGCAATTGGCAGCACATACCAAGGCGATTTGTACCACTAATTAATAATTAATTTGATTAAAAACTTGATCAATATTAAAAACTAAATTTTGACATAGACCATCAAAGCCCACATGCCCAGGTTATTTAGTTGACTATTATTATAAATCAACTAAACCAACTAAGCCCCCATGCCCATGTTATCATAGTCAAATATTATTAAGTGAAATTGCTAGGCCACAAATCCCAAGTTCAAATATACTTAGGATATTTTTATTTATAATTACCAACAATTTATATCCAGTCAACCATTCAACACTTCCCCCTCTTTGACTGGATAAAAGTGGAGGTAGTCATTTTTTTCTTGGTCACAACATCCAATTTTTTATCAATCTTCATAATAGGATGCTTTATTAATAGCTGAATGCTACAGTTAGTTCATGCACTTTGCCTTCATTTCTTCTATGCCTGCTGAGGCTCTAGCAATCTTTGGTGATTTTGAACTAGCCCTTGGCTTCAATTTCACTCTTCTCCCCCTCCAAAGATGAGTTTCCTTTTTTTCAATGACAACGAGGCTTCATTTTCAAATAAATGTTTATGTTTTACTTATTTCTTAACTTTTCTATATTCTTACTGTTTTATTATTATTAATTTTATTATAAATTATTTCTTATACCTTTTTCTTATTTTAATTTTTCTTTTCTTTTTTATTATTATTATTCTTTTTTGTATGTTGAAGGAATCTAGCGTGTACTTGATTCACAACCCAGCTGCCTTGATCCTTTATAGTATATACATCTTCAGATGATTTTTCCAATATAGTAAACAGACCTTTCCAAAGTAAAGCAAGCTTGTGCGCGCGGCCTGCGCTATGAGTATCACAATATACTACTAAGTCCCCTTCTTTAAATTTAGTTACCGTAGCTCATTTGGCGTAGTCATAGCTCTTCTGAATAGTTTTTTGACTAATTGCATTTTGATAAGCTTTCAATTGTAATTTGATTGATGTCTTCATCAGCTGCTCAACGTAATTATTCTGACTAATTGCTTCAGTTGAACTGAGGACCAAATATAATAATGGAGGCAAAGATGGCTGTCTACCATACAGAAGTCAAAATGGAGAGTGGCTGGTACTGCTGTGCTGTCCAATATTGTACGCAAACATGGTAGCGCTAATAGAGGTAGCCCATTGTGAAGGCGCTAAGGCTGCGTTTTTGCGTAAAATGCTGACTAGAGTGCCCTTCACTCGCTCTACCATATCATTAGTTTCAGGATGGTATGGTGTTGATAGCACTCCTTTGATAGACATCAACTCATTTAGCCGTTGTATCATTTGAGCAGTAAAATTTGTGCCATTATTCATCAAGATCTTCTGTGGGCATCCGTGCTTGTAAATTACATTATCCATAATGAACTTGGCAGCAGTTAAGGCCCCAACGTCTCAGATTGCTTTTGCTTCCACCCAATTCATAAGATGGTCGATAGCAACAATTATGTATCTGTTGCCTAGGCTGCTCATAGGCAAAGGGCCAACTACATCTATTATACAGTATGCCAAGCTTAGTCAGGTTTGATTATAGGATACTTCACATCTGACTTCATAGGTTTTCTAATTTGACAGAAGGACATTTGTCAAGTACATCTTGGATATCAAATTGCATTGAATTTCAGTAGTAATTTGACCAAATTAATTCTAGCGTTTTTAGTTAATCCTCCGTGCCCCACAGCCTTGTGCACTTGTTTAATAATTTCCATTTGGTCAGAAGGTTTTGGGAAAATTTGATGCTGCCCATCGGGCCTGAGCTTGTATAAAACTCCATTCCAATATTCAGTGTTGGTTAATGCTTTTTTGATTGCTTTTTTCACTTCAGTTAGCTCATCCTCATATTTCTGATTAATTATCTTTTCATGGAGTTCATCAGCTAAGCTGTTCAGGACAGCTACAATGGGAAGTCTCAATAATCTGTCTGCATTTTGATGGGCCGCCCCAGCTCTATGGATAATTTCATAATCATAAGCTTGTAATTTTAAAGCCCAGAGGGCTAAGCATCCTCAGGTTTCTTGAGGTTGTGGAGGCATCTTAACGAGCTGTGATCCATTACTACTTGAAACTTGGTACCATGAATGTAAACTCAAATTGTTTACATGCGTAGATTACAGCTAAACACTCTAATTCAGTCACTGTATAATTGCGCTCATGCTTATTCAGCGTTCTACTGAAATAAGCGACCAGATGCTCCTCCTCATCCTCCCCAATCTGAGATAGCACACCCCCAATCGCAGTTAATGAGGCGTCAGTTTGTATGATACAAGGCCTCATGAAATCTGGATATCAAAGGATAGGCGCTGAACTCATTCTGGTTTTCAAAGCCTCAAAGGCCTGTTGGCATTCTTCTGCCCAGAAAAATCAAGCTCCTCCTTGCAGCAAATGGAATAGGGGCTCAGCAATCCTCGTGAACCCTTCTACAAATCTTCAATAATACCCTACCATGCCTAAGAACACTTGAACATCCCTCATACTCGTTAAGGCTTGCATCTTGTTAATTGCCTCCACCTTTTGAGGTTGAGGCTGCAAGCCCTTGATGTCAATAATGAACCCAAGGTATTCCAATTGTTCTTTAAAGAACTGACAATTTCTAGGTTTTATATTCAGATTAGCCTTCAATAGTCGTTCAAACACTTGTTCAAGGTGCTCCAAATGTTCAGAAAACGTTCATGAGAAGACATTAATATCATCCAAGTAAACCAGTACACAGGATAATTTTAAGATCCCTTAAGATTGTATCCATCGCTCGTTGAAAAGTTGCTGGTGCATTGCACAGCCCCTGTGGCATGCGCGTTGGTTGAAATAGTCCTTGAGTAGCAATCATTGCACACTTCTCCTGTTCCTCCTTAGGCAATTCAATTTGCCAATATCTGGAGAATAAGGTCCATGGCAGTAAAGTATTTCGCTCCTCCCAGATGATCCAAAGCATCATGAATTCTATGCAACGGATAGGAATCCTTTTTTGTGATGGCATTTAGGCGTTGGTAATCAATCATGACTTGATTGCTGCCATCTTTTTCTTTACGATTAAAACTGGACTGGCCCACAGGCTTTTGGATGGCACCATTATTCCACTTTTTAGCAATTTTTCTAACTCTTCACCAAGTATTTTGTCACTAGCCCTAGGGCGCTGAATTGGCCTCATTTTAATAGGTGCATGGTCCCCAGTGTCAACAAAATGCTGGACTCCTTTTGCACAACCTAGATCTTGATTATCTTTGGCGAAAATTTTGGAATATTATTTGAACAACTCTAGTGCTTAATCCTTCTGTTGTTCTGATAATCCAGTAAACGATTCTTGAGGGATCACAGTATGTGCCCTAAGGGTTTCATTTGGTAAGCCTAGCTCAGTTAAATCGCCAAATTTGATAGCTGATTTTAATTCATCCTTTGGTAAAAGATGCACGAATGCAACCACTTGATATTTCTTGACCTTAATAGTTCAGTTTGTTAGATTGGCTAATAGGACATCAATTTCACCATGCCCGGGTATAAGTATTCCAGGTGCTACGAAGGATTCCATATGAGAGCAATGCCACGGGGACATAACCTCACCATATAGCCCTTCTGGAATATCCAGCGTGGTCCCAGTCTTCATAACTAGTTGATGGCCTGTAGCTATACTTGCATCCTTATTCACACGTAGGGGTATTCCTCAATTTTGTGTATAGCATTTGGCATGGAATGGCTTTGATTTCCTCGCTGAATATATCCTATTAGTATTATTCCATCAGCATAAGATATATTAACAAAGTTTTGATGATGGCTCGCGGGATTTTTATTGTCACAAGAGTAATAAATCAGAAGTGATTGACCTAATATCATTAAGACGTTTTCTTTAAAATTGTATGAAATTCCATAGGTCCTCAAAAACTCGTTCCAATTAAGATGTCATAATTGGTGTTTAAAAGCACTATTGCGGGTGCTGCTACTACTAAAGCTCCAAATTGCAGTGGCAAGGCACTATAAGCTCCTTCACTCTTAGTGCTTTTGAGACCCGCGGTTCCATACTCCTTATGATGGTCAATGTCTGGCGCAATTTTCATTTTCTTCACCAACTTCATGAAAACAATGTTTATAGGTGCTCCACTATCAACAATAGCAACAACTTTGACCTTATTGACCAGAATATCCATGTAAGTGCACTCAGAGTAGTAGGAATTGATAGAATTTACTATTTGAATATGTGAAGAATCAGAGAATTAAGAGTGTTCTTCAGAGTATTTCCAATGCTAGGACATTCATGGATGAATTTGTCAATTGGCATTGCTATATTGACCCCTTTCAGACTTGGAGTATCAGATGCATTGCTTGGACCTTCTGCTGGAATATTTTCAATTTATTTGTTGTACATATGGTTTAGCTACTACTTCAGAGGCCTCAGGCATGACAACCTTACTTTGAGATTGGGTTACCGCATGTACATTTGTAGAATCTTCATTAGGTACTATAATATAATTTGTTTCATCATTAAGCAAGGCCCCGTGGCCTGCGTTTTCTTGTCAATCAGGCAGGATTAGTTTTTCTGGCACAATAGAGCATCCCGCATCTACTGTGCTTGCTCTTTCCCTTCTCCTGTACTTTATCAGGAAGGACCACATTGATATTGCATTGATGGCATTGAGAGGCAAAGTGCCCTTTGTGGTTGCATTTATAGCAGGTAATATCATTTATTGAGCGTGTAGGCTTGGTATCTGAGTTCTGTTCAGTTTTCACAGGCGAAATAAAAATCAATCTTCTTATTGACTTCAATGAGTTTCCCCACAGAGGCAGGTCCTGATTTGTACCCAGTATTTGGAGGTTCATAATTCTGTGAACATCTGTGAAGATAGTCAGCTAGTTCAGATGTTTTATGATTTTGTACAAAGGCAGGCATTAAAATGTTTAATAAATTTTGGTAAGGTTGTACCGCATGTTCCAATGCAATCTTAGCATCAAAGTCAACCATAGCCTTGGCGCCTAAGAGAACTTGCACTTTACAATAGAATTGATCCACAAATTTGTCAAAGTCTTCATCTTTCTTAAATAAAATATTCATAAATTTAGATTTTCTTGTTGACATTTGTTCTGGACCTCCAAATTTGTAAAGCACAGCCTCTTTGACTTCAGCGTAAGTTGTATTTTCATTGATATGTGAAATAATTAACTCAATGCTCCACTGGTCCAAGCAGTTAATCATAGTAGCTGTTTGATTGTGATCACTGGCCCCATACATAGCTAATTCAAAGCGTTTGATAAAGGTGGTGATACTTCCATTTTTGTCAAATATAGGCAGGTTTGCTGGCTTGTAATTATCGCTTTCCCACCCTGAGTTATCAGAATTGCTTCTTTGATGAATAAGGCCAGATGCACTAGGGTGTTGAGGCACTGAATCACAGTTGGAGGAACTTGGGTTAGCCAAAGCAACCATTCTATGTGGCAGTTCATGACGTGGCTCATATTCAATTTCATAATGTTCAGATGCATCACTATCCATATTTTTTCTTTGGGCGTGCTGGCTTTGACAATCCTTCAACATTGTAATTTTCTCATTTAAATTGGTCATTTGCAATTGAAGTGCAGAAATGACTTAAACTTTTTCTATGATTTTCTTTTTAACTCATTCACTTTTTTATGTAAATCATAATTGCCTTATTAATAAAAGTAACTTCTTCAGTAAGATTATCAATTTGATGACTCATTATGTCCGCTGAGTCTTAAAATTTTGTAAATTCATTCTTAAAAATTGATATAGCCAGGGGTTACTTTTTGTTCTGCATGGTCACCATCTGCATTCCCAGCCATGAGCGTCAGTTGTTGAATTTTTGGTATATTGAGAGTGACTGGTTCTTCTTATAAGGTAAGATGGAGGTTTGAACATCTATTGTATGAAGACAACAGACCAGACGGTGACTATAATTAAGATATAACTCCTCGGTAATTCTACTGGAAGTTGTATTATCCTGTCGTTACTTAGATGATGGCACGCTGCCCTGATCTTCCTGATCCTAAGTAAATCCTTGACGTAACACAACGTAAAGTATTAAGAAAAGCTTATAGATTAAATTATAGAACTGCAGGAATATTTGTTCTTTTTTTATTAGTGATAAATTGGGATAATTTATAGGGTTTGATGTTCACCACATCTTACTCATGACACCTCAATTTCAATGGCACTTGGCCAGAGAAAGTAACGAGTTTGTTTGAGGATCTACAATCCATTCAACTTAAAACATCCCAATTGTCTCAGAGTCAGTCTCAAAATTGGAAATAAATTCAAGACAGCATTTCTAACGCATCTGTAAATAGCTGAACTGATACTCATCTCAAGCAATTGGCAGCACATACCAAGGCGATTTGTACCACTAATTAATAATTAATTTGATTAAAAACTTGATCAATATTAAAAACTAATTTTTGACATAGACCAACAAAGCCCACGTTCCCAGGTTATTTAGTCAACTATTATTATAAATCAACTAAACCAACTAAGCCCCCATGCCCATGTTATCATAGTCAAATATTATTAAGTGAAATCGCTAGGCCACAAATCCCAAGTTCAAATATACTTAGGATATTTTTGACTTATAATTACCAACGATTTATATCCAGTCAACCATTTAACAATCATCAAATCCTTGGGTGAGTCCAATTCTGATTGTGAAGAAAAAGGATGGATCCAACTGGGTGGTGATTGACTACCAAAGGCTGAATAAAATTATGAAGAAGGATTTGTATCCCCTACTGAGGATTGACAATGTTTTAGATTGTTTAGGAGAAGAAAAGTATTTTTCTACAATAGATCTGATCTTGGGATATTAGCAGATTGGCTTGCCAAAGGAAAACCAGGAAAAATGCATGATTATTACCACGCAGGGGCTATACCAACTGATGAGGATGCCCCAGGGTCTATGCAATGCGCCTGCAACGTTCCAGAGGGCCATGGACGCGATACTGAGCGACTTGAAGTTGTCATGCATCCTGGTTAGCTGGACAATATAAACGTGTTCAGTAAGACGTTTTCTGATCACCTGCACCACTTGGAAGAAGTATTTAAGCAACTGTCCACAGCTAACCTGAAGATCAAGCTAAGGAAGTGCCACTTCTTTAAGAAAGAGTTAGAATATCTGGGATTTGTAATCAACTCCAGTGGATTGCAGCCGCAAACCCAGAAGATAGCAGCTATAGAACGTATGGCTGTAATGAAGAGTGTCAGAGACATCCAAGTGTTCCTTGGGATGGTCGAATACTATAAAAAGATTTATGTGAGACTTCGCTCAAATAGCATAGCCATTATTACATTTATTGAAGGATCAAAAAAAGGATTCATATGGAGTGAAGAGGCCCACGACTCCTTCATTGAGTTACACCTGTATTTAATAGATTCACTAATTCTGAAATATCTGAAATTTGATTGAAAGTTTATTATTCAAACTGATGCTTCATTGATGGCAATTGGTGCTAAACTGAGCCAGGTAGACAAACTTGGGGATGAACATCTGGTGGCGTATGTGAGCTGGACACTCTCAGCCGCTGAGAGAAACTACACTGTGACTGAGCATGAATGCCTTGCAGTCATTTACACCTGTAAGCAGTTTCAGGTGTACATCCATGGAACTCACTTTAAGGTTATAATGGACCAATCTTTGCTGCATTGGCTGCACTATTTAAGAGAGCTGGAAGGATGACTGGCCCAATGGGCACTTAAGCTCCAGGCTTATGATTATGAGATTTTCCACCGAGAGGGGCTTCTCACCAGAATATGGATGGCTTATTGTAGATACCAATGGTCCAGATGGTATACCTGCAGGCAGACGAGCTATTCCAGAGAATGGTCAATGGAAAAATTGGGACAAGCCCCAAGATATCCAAGGTACACTTCAGAAAGTGATGGAAAACACAGAGACAATGGATGGACAAGTATTTAAGATGATTAATGGGAAGTGGTTAAATTCCCAAAGCCTCTAGAAAGAGCAGCTATTTTGTATGCCACTCATAAGTTTGTCAGGCATGGAAGCCAGAGGAAAACAACCAACTATATTCACCAGTAAAATTACTGGGAATCCATCAAATACAATATTGTGGATTATTTAGCTTGTTGCGTAGAATTTCAGTTGCACAAACTACATAAGAACATGACTGGATATCAACTGGTCCACCCTGGATTTGCCTGGCACACGGTGTTCATTGACATGATAGGACCGCTGATGATGAGCATGGGGGGAGTCAAGTACATTAAAGTTGCTATCGACCATCTGGTGAGATGGGTCAAGATGAAGGCTCTAACAAAGGTAGATGCTACCAGTACTGTGAGGTTCATCCTGGATCAAGTAGTATACTGGCATGGATGTCCACAGGTCCTGCTTAGCAACAATGGGATTAACTTCACATCTCATGTGATCCTGAGATCAAATGATTTAATGGGGATCTGAGAAGTCATGTCAGTAACTTACTGGCTGGAGATGAACGGACTGGTAGAACGGGTGAATGGAACACTGGCCATGACGCTGAGAAAGCTAGTCGCAGGAAGAACTTCTGCATGAGGAACATACCTGAGTTTAATGATGTTTGCCTACAATATTAGTCATCATAAGGCGATGGGAAAGATGCTGTTTGAATTGTTATATGGGAGAAAGGCCGCGTTGCCTCCAATTTTATATTTGGTGGTGGAACCTATGTTGGGGATTAGTACCAAGCAATACCTGAGCCAACTGATGAATATCCTGATCAATATGCAATTGCAAGCATTCAATACTTTTTGAAGAAAAGGATATGATTGAAATCAATGGATGATTATAACCAACTGGCTTTAGCCAAATATCAAATAGTGAAAGAGCTGTCTATTTTGATATGCATGGTTTCAGATGAAGAAACAAATTGGATGCATTGTGGTCAGGTCCGTTTGAAGTAATTGCCAAGACGGTGACTGATGCCTACTCCATCAAAAATCTCTTGGATGGAAGAGTTGTGAATCAAGTCCACACTAAGTATCTAAAGCGATGGATCAATGAAAAAATAAAGGAGTTCCTAAAGGACTTATGAACCATTAAGTTGGTCATGTCCTGATGATTAGGTCAAGTCCAAAAAAAGGAGCTCTGAACCAATCTAGATGGTTAAGTCTGAAAAAAGTACCTCTGAACCATAGAAAACTGGCAGGTTTAAGTACCCAGGACCCAGTTTGGGGGGAATAAAAAGATGAACTGCTGAACTGAAACAAGGTCAAGTCCCATAGGAAAAAAGAAGAATAAAGATAAAAAATTGATAAAAATTATTGGAAAAAGGATTTTAAATTGCACAGAGAAAAAGACAATATAACTATATAATTTTTTATTAATTGTCCTCAATATGGAGATGACTCACCTATGTCATCTCTTGGGGGATGGAGGATGGATTGCGGTAGGAAGGAACAGCCCATCAAAATTCATATGAGATCAGATGCTATTGAGGGCTAGACCTACACAAAACTACGTTCTTTGAGTGGACGCCAAGCCCTGCGAGAAAGTGACTAGGGGAAGAGAATTTGAGATGTCGGATGAAGCCAATTGTGAAGCCCCAGAGCGGGAGGAAAGCAACAGTATAATAAGAGGTAATCAGTGAATAACCCTGGGTAATACTAATACAGTACTGGAGCTGGAAGACTAGTTCTGAGCACCTGACGACAGGCTTCATCAAGAACCCTGGACATGTGGGCTGGCGGCAAACAAGGGATGCTTGACATGGGTTACTGAATCATGCCCCCTATCAACGCCATCAGCAGAAGATACCAATGGTTAAGCGCTGGAGAAGAGATAGTCATGCAGGGAGTGGATTGCATCCTGCAAGTGATGACTATGGAATTCTTGGAAGCTAAAGCCGAATGAATGGTGAAACCCAGGTGAGGCTGGAAGCTTTGTGGACCAACTTTGAAGAACCTGGCCAGCAAAGCAAAGAGCATAAGCAGTGGTATCCCATTCCAGGATGTTATCAAGATCAGAGGGATTCAATGCTAGGGTCAAAGCCTCAGTGACTTAGGCCCAGAGTTCAGTGGAGGGGAGGTTGAAGTGAATACTGTTACTGATGGTGATCTTGGAGACCAGAACAGAGGTTTGTAATATTGACCAAGTAAGAAGAGGAACTCAGGAAGCAGGTCCAACCTGGCAAGAAACGAGTGATCAAGAGCAACCAGCATAATCTCCAGAGCATCTACAATGATGTTTGGAGCATCAGCAAAAGGAGATGAATCCAGGAGAGTCAAAATCCAACTCTGGAATTGACAGCAGAGGAAGAATTGGCCAAGAGTTGTTCAAAACAATAGCCAGCCTGGTTTTGGAGGGATTAGTTACTGTTTCCAGTAATTTGAAAGAAGGACTAGCCACTGTCATCAGACTAGGCATATGAGTCCTGGAAGGACCATAGAAGAGATTATTCCGAGCATCTCAACTCATCTGCTGGAAGAGACGGATGTCTTGATCAGACAAACTATTCAGAAGCTGCTGATATCACAACTCAGTCTTTGATATATGAGCTGTACAAGAGAGTGGATGTCATAATTATATGGAAGTTGACAGTATGCACTCTACAATCCATTAGGCTTCAATTTTAGAGAAATTAATCTCAAAATTAATGAGATAAGCTCTCCAAGAGAAGAATTAGGAATGACTTGAGCCAAGCGGGTATGAAAGAAATAACAAAGGCGAATATAAATAAGTATTCTTAATTGAGCCACAAAATGAACATCAATACCAAAAGTCTCCTGTCTAGGACGAGGAGAAAATCAGGAAATCAAGGACGCCGGACCAAGAATCCTGTATATGACAGCAGGTCATATACCCTGATGGAGGAAAACTGGATCCCATGACTAATATTGTCATGAGTAAATTGATCAGACTGGCATGACAGTAGATTGTGGGGACCACGCTCTGAGAAGGTGGTAGCGAGGGGGAAGAGGAAGAATGCTGTATGCCAAAGGTCATCCTGAGCAGCAATGAGTATTGACAAGAGTACTCTTCTTGAACAAGTGAAGTATTTGACATGTGTCTGAAGCAGTGTTCTCATGCCCTAGTCCTTTTCTCACTGGAAATCTAGGCAATAGGGGGATGTGTTGGGATATTTGCCCATATTCCCAGCCTGCTAGATTACCAGGAATTGCTAGGGATAATTCCCTAAGGTGAAGCGAATTGAAAATTGGTTGGCCTGAGTTTTGGAATAACTACGTTCAGAAGATTTTGGGATATTCACCTGGTTGTATCTATTGGAAATCAATTTGGACAGATGCTTTAGATCTCATCAGGTGGAGTTGCTGACAAAATAGGGGCATCTGATAGTGATTAACTATCAGGTGTACTGATTGGGATTGGTTGGTTTCATCACTGACTGATTGGGAATGAATAGCAAGTTGCGAGGCAAGTGATGCCACCTGCAACTAGAAAATCAATTGGTTGGTGCGCAACCTGCCTTAATAGGTAATAAATCCCATTACCTAAGCAGGTCGCTAGCCAAATATGGGTAGTTCATTTGGATCAAGAGGAAAACATTAGGGACACATTTTCTGACTCTTTTCGTTTAAGGTCTTAAGGATGTCCAATGATGGAATCCTAGCCAGGATAGGGAAGACCATTGCTGTTGAGACAAAGATTGGTGATTCAACAGCAACGGCTGCTGTTTCATCAAAGAGGTGTCAACTGAGGGTTAGACATCTGAATTCCCCACTATATATATTCCCTAGGATTCACTATAATTAAAAACAAGATAATACAGAAGATAATAAGAGTTATTTAGTTCTAAGTTATCCATGTGGTATATAGTTAAACTATCATCAGCTTCCATTGTGCTGTTCTGTCTCAAGAATATCATTGCTGTGTGCAATAATTGGAAGACTCTCAGAGAGAAGAGTAAAGATCCAAGCGGGGATCTAGAGAAGAAGGAGCCACAATTGGGGATAGCTGCTGACTGTGTGTTGGACCAAAGAGATTGTCACCAGGGTATCTCAGCAAAGATCGGGTGGACAAGAGAAAGGGAACGAATTTCTATGAGTACAACATCATGAGTATTTAATTGGGAATACTTGCTGATCGTTGGGCCAAATTTAATTCATACTCAACTATGGATAATAGTCTCCATAGTATTTTTGATTAATAATTCATATGACTATACAACGTGACAAAGTGCACAAGGAAATCAAACATGTGCAGTAAAAAGGTTACTAGGTTGCTTTCCAATAACAACCACCAGAGTAAATTTTTACGGATCCTTTATTAGTTAATTGGTGCACTTCTGACTCAGGCAACTCTTTCTAGTACCTCTAATATCAAGGATTAATATGAACAGCTTCTTTGCATTCTGAAAGTGTAGTAAAAGTTTCTTATTAGTATGAAATGTGGAGGTGACAGCAACAATGGCATCATCCAAGGTAACTCAATCACAGGATTTGAGGTTCTGAGATTTATAGTAAAACTTCTCAGCAAACTTGGTATAAGTTTCCCCACATCTAAAGTTTGATCTCTATGATAGCCTGTATTTGGTTAGAAAGAATTATGTTACCTCCAAATTCTTTAATAAGAACCTCTTTAAACTCAGATTAAGTATTACACTCCTTGAAATAAGGCATCATGATCTTTTATGCCTTATTATTAAGGCAGGTTTGTATGTGCTGGCAGTTTTGGTAATCTATAGCCATTTCCATCACACCTTTATACATGTATAGATAATATTGGATGATTTAGTTTCAGGCACATGCTTTTCTTTACAGATGGGCTTGAAAGTGACAACAGATTCAGAGAGGACATGGATAGCTGGAGAAGGAGGCCATTAATACTCAGTTTTTTGTGGTTTCCAGGTCAGCTTGGAGAACATACTGATTGAATTGAAGTAAAAAATCATCCATATCATCCTGGAAAGTACAGTAACATCCATATACATGTGCAAGTGAGGCTTTGATATCTAGGAGTCGCCAAAGACTTTCTAACTTGGCAGCTTAGCTTTCTACTTTGGATGACAGAATATCTTGTTTAATCTTAATTGTTTAAAGTTTAACGCCCATTTTGTTGAGTTTGTCATTCACTTTACCTGCTTTATATGCTGTAAGGTGATCAACTAATAACAGTTTTGGTGTAGGGGAGCAATTTTGTTATGCAATGAGATCAGTGTTAAAATCTTGTTGAAAAAGTCCAAATTTGATACTTATCCATAATGTAACAATTAATTTGCATTATATTTTTTTAGTACTAGATGGTCCCAACTAAAAATTATTCGAGGTGGGTTGACCTTGGGACAAATATACCACACCAAAAATATTTTCTAGCCAGTACAGGTTTTGAACTCAAAACCCTGTATAGGGGTGGAAGCAGTTTTACCCGCTCAGCTAACCACCCTTAATTAATTTGCATTATATTGTTTTTCAATTACCAGAACTATAGGTAATACCATCTCTTGAAATGGTTGCTTTTAAAATTTTGATTTTTGAATTAGATCAATTGTTAATATTTATTTAATTTTATTAAAATATAGTTTAGTATCCAGCCAGAAATTAATGCTAGAATTGAAGGGACTTCCAAACTTAAACTATTTAGTAGATTTATCTCTAAGGTTCACTTTACAACCTGCAGGTAGCAGAGTCCAAATAACAGTTTTATTCTAAATAATATACCCAATGTTACACTACTAATGAACCTGCCATTTGCTAGAATATATTAATTTTTAATATGAATTCATTAAAATTAAGTTTATTTACTAGTGTAATTAATAAAGGAATCCCTGTTGACACTTTATATTACTGAGTAAAATATAGATTTCTTTAGAAACCCTGAAGGGGATGAGATTGGATTGGCCTCTGTACCTCTGCCAAGTAGGACACCAGAGTCAGAAGAGCAATGCTGAGTTTTTAAGTCATGTTCAAAGTGGGAGAAATTCCTTTAATTAGCAAAATTACCTAGATCGCCATAAGGTCAAGATAACCCTTTTTTGGACATGTGATTTGTTTACTGATGCACCAATTCAAAAAACTTGGGGTCCTCTAAGGATTAAACATAATACACAAGCCACCTTTAGCAGTTGTTTATAAAGAGGTTTAATTTGAGCTTCTTGGATTTTATTGTAAATGGGCCCAATGGTTGAGGAGGTCCCTGGGGGAACATGTGGACCTTCAGCCCTTTGAGGGCCTTTGGGACCTTGGGTTCCTTCAGGACCAGTAGACCAGTAGAGACAGTAGATCATTACTGGGTAATAACTTCTTGAATGAGCGGTATGGCAGACCTCTCAATTAAATATTAAATCTGAGTATCTAAGTTTCCAATTTGAGAATCATTTGATTAGTGACATTTGGGGGAAAATACCCCAGTGGTAGAATATGGACTCTCTGCATTCACTGCCCCCAAGTTCAATTCCAGTAGATGAACTTTGGGTAGGGTACAATTATGACAGTGTTGGAGTTGCGCACCAATGCCCTGAACCAAGATAGCAAATAGCAAAGGTGGTCCATGGATTTCTTGGCCTATCATACGCCATGCATGGAGGTTTTCTGGGTTTATCCTCCTTTCACATTTTCTTCACTTCCCTTCATCAGTGTGGTATCATCCCCCAAGTCAGCACACCTCAAATAAAATTTTTAAATTTAAATTGGTGACATTTGGTAATTTTGGCAATAAGGTCAGATAAAAAGCTTCTTCACTGGTAAAAATTAGTGTTGGCTCAGGCCATCTTCTGAGTTATTTACCCATGTAGGTAATATACAACTCTGTTGTCAATTTGAGCTAAGTGGTGTTATAATTCTTTAATCCCTATTCAGTTATTCAAACTAGCTTCTCAATTATCCTGGCCAAAATGGATGCTTTTTCATAAAATTCAAAAAGTCAAGAGCAAAGTTGCTATAAAGTCCAAATTGCCATTAGATCTTCATATGATACAGGCCTAACAATTGCATTTGATGATGAATGGCGGAATGAACAAATAGTCAAAGCTATGATTCAGTTTTATCCACTCATACTCTATTACTTAAAATCTTGGGTGAGGAATATTAATGGATCAGGGTAGAAGCAACCTAAGAGAAGTGATCACAACTGGTTCTCCCCTTCAGAGTTGATGGTTTCAAGCAGTAAAGCCTCTACGTTATAAGCTACTTCAGCAGATTGTAATTGGATAAGAGATTCATCAGAGGTGGAATAGTCAGGGTTACTGTTGCTCTGAACTTGAGCACTAGAGAGCCTGAAATAGGCATACCTTGATCATTGGAATTGACCTAATTGGGCACGCTCATATTCTCTTCCATATTGGTAGGGCTATTATTACTAGTATCATTCATTTGAAGGTATGTCTTCACCAGATAGCACAATAGGGCCTGGAAGAGAGCACCAATATTGAGTTTTTTCTCTATAACTGAGATCTATTTCCTTCAAAGGCTATATAAAATATTAGTCAAAGTAGCTTCAGAGAATATCCTAGTAGATGATTTGTCTCTAGGGTATTCTCTTACCAGAGCTGGAAGCTAACACCAAGGCAAATCTCTCCTTGATGTGCAGGCAAAATCTCTATTTAAAACTAGGCAAAAGATGAGGATATAAATAACTATATCTTTATTGGTTAAAATTCAGAATAAACTATAACTTTGTTGGAAATTCTGGATTATATAGGTACAAAGAACTCCAAATGGCAAGTTCTTTCCCAGTCTGACAGAATCAAAGATGGATTCAGGATTTTAGTTGACCATTTAGGCATTCATTTTTCATAATAATTTGTTAGCTTTTATGTTGGTGGAGCCTACTGATCATGTTGCAAATTAAACCCATTTAACTTCCTCTAAACTAGCATGAATCCTATTATTGCCAACAGTTATATTCTCTTTGTGTGTTCCATATATAAAAATTTACTTAATTGGGTTATTATTGGTAAGCAACCCTAGTAATCTTTTTACTGCACAGGTTTGGTTTTCTTGCGCACTTTGTCTGCATTGTATAGTATAGTAAATTATTAATTGATAATAGTATGATGACTATTATCCATAGTTGAGTATAGATTCTTATATCTTGGCCCAACGCTTGGCCAGTATTCCTAATTACATACTTGAGATGTTGTGGTCTTAGGTATTTATTCCTTCATTCTGTATAACCCAATCTTCGCTGAGATTCCCCGGTGTTGGGATTTTTGCCCATATTACCAGCCTGCTAGATTACCTAGTGTTGCTAGGGGAAAATTTCCTAAGGCGAAGTGAATCAGAAATCAATTGGCCTGAGTTTTAGAGGAATTACATTTGGAGGATTTTGGGATATTCACCTGGTCATATCCATTGGGGATCAATCCAGATGAATACCTAATATCTCATCAGGTGGAGTGGATGACAAAATAGGGGCATTTGATAGTGATTAACTATCAGGTGTACCAATTAGGATCAGTCAGGTTTCATCACTGACTGATTGGGAATGAATAGTGAGTTGCGAGGCAAGGGATGCCGCCTGCAACTAGTGAGTCAATTGGTTAGTGAAGTGACCTTCTATAATTAGTAATAAGTCCCATTACCTAAGCAGGTCGTTAGCCAGTTATGGTTGGTTCACTTGGATCGAGAGGAAAACGTTAGGGACACGTTTTCTGGCTCTTTCCATTTGAGGTCTTGAGGATGTCCAATGATGGAATCCTAGCCAGGATGGGGAAGACCATCACTGCTGAGACAAGGAAGGGTGATTCAAGGGCAACGGCTGTTGTTTTATCAAAGAGGTGTCAACTGAGGGTTAGACAGCTGAATCCCCTACTATATAATTCCCTAGGATTTATTATAATAAAAACAGTATTATTACCAACAGTGTTTTACAGTACTTTACAGAGTTTAGTTTTACAGTAATATTATTCAGTGTATAGTTAGACTATCAGCTTCCATTGTGATGTTCCATCTTAAGGATTTTATTGTAGAAGGCAATAATTGGAAGACTCTCAGAGAGAAAATTTTAGAGATCTGAGCGGGGATCTAGAGACAAAGGGAACCACAATCAGGGATAGCTGTTGACTGTGTGTTGGGCCAAAAGAGACTCTCACCGGGGGTATTTGGACGAAGATTGGGTGGACAGGAATATAGGGAACGAATCCCTATGAGTATGACTTATCATGTATTTAATTGTAAGTACTTGCCAAAGCGTTGGGCCTAATAATAGTTCAAACTCAACTATGGATAATAGTCTCCATACTATTATTGGATAATACATTCTATACAACGTGAAGTGCACGAGGAAATCAAACCTGTTCATTAAAAAGATTACTAGGGTTGTAAACCAATAATAATCCAAAGTAGTAAATTTTTACAAGTTTGTGCTCACTATAGGGGTAGTTGTGTAAAGAATCTATTAAAAATGTCATATAAAGAAGAAATAGCCAAGTTGTGGACTGAGATCACCACAGTGAATCAGAATGCCTCAAACTCAGTGGACCATAAGGAGTTTGCAGCCTTGGAAGAGCGAGTTACCAAGGTGGAGGAGGAGTGGAAAATGTAGCCAACTTCAGGAATGAGTTACTCAGCAAAGTAAACTCATTAAAGAAGAAAGAAGGAGACCTCATTTGAGAGGTCCTATTCCTGAAAACAGAGCG
This sequence comes from Massospora cicadina, assembly GCA_022478985.1. Lineage (NCBI taxonomy): Eukaryota > Fungi > Entomophthoromycota > Entomophthoromycetes > Entomophthorales > Entomophthoraceae > Massospora > Massospora cicadina. The sequence goes on from JAKSZP010000671.1 coordinate 43,905, forward strand.
AGAAGCGGATCGCGTTCATTTAAGAAAGTTTGGTGCAGACATCAAGAAATTGATAAAAGAAGTAGAGGACTTGAAAGCCCACAGAGTACATATGAGCCCAATATGGCCAGTGATGCCAAAGAGAGAAGTCCTCACATGATACTTGGGAAGACAAATACCCTGAGAAATATGCCACCTGCCTTTAATGCTATTTTGGAGATGACGCCCAAAGTCACTCCACAAGTTAGCCAAGTATCCAAACCGAGAGAATCGGTCTGAAATGACTAAGAGGAATTTAGAGCAACCCTGAAATTGCCAACATTCCATTGGGATAACGCCCAAGCGTTTTTCTGACTATTCAATATGACTATGAATGGATACGGGGATTGTCAAAAGGCGTTGACAGTCATGAACTGCTTGGACACCGACTGCCAGAACCTAGTGTTACTACACTTGGAGGGGGACAGCTAGTCGTATGCTGAAGCAAAGGCGGCCCTAATGAAGGAGTTT